>BMAV01019193.1:0-20238 GCA_019973955.1 Trichonephila inaurata madagascariensis
ACATGCAGCCCTGAAAAGGCAAACATAGGGCTCGCAGACCTCATCCCTATACGTCCCACCAGTCACAGAACCTCTTTCAAAGACATGGAGAAGTGTACGCCATCCAACATGATGCATGCTCCATAATTGTCCAATTCGTGAACATTGGAGGGTAGGTAGTGGCTCCCCCTGGTGCTCTCTATATGAACATATGGCGAGAATAGTTGTTTAGTCTGAAACGGGACTCATTGGTGAACAAAACGGTCACTTATTGATCCCTACTCCAATCGCTATGCTATCTGCGCATGCTAAACTGACTTTTCTGTTCGTAGACGTTAGCGGGACGCAAACAGCAAGTCTTCTGACAAACAGCCCTCTCTCACGAAATTTTTTTTGAAACAGTCAACCTTGATACACGGGTTCCTGTGGCTGTATACAAGTAACGAGAGAACTAAGAAGCTGTAGCCTCTCTGTTACCCCTCGCTATAATCGACAAATGGCGATCTTCTCTGGCCATCATGGTTCTTGGATGAAACTTGACCAGGCTTTCTCCGGATGGATCCAGTATCCTGGAACTGTTTCCATTAGTTAAAAACGATACTGGGCGTTAAATTGAACTCTCTACAAATCTGGACATGACATTGGCATACTTCTAGCCTCCCCACAATTCTCTCCCTCTTTCCATCATCTAAACGTTGGTGGTTACTTATTTTTACTGTTATAATTTGAATTGAACCGATTGCTTCAAAATAACACCAAGAAATTCGCTGAGGTGTGTTGGTGAACGAAATGCGTCTTAACTTACATGCGCTTATAAAGCTTGTTTTTCTGCTGGCTTCCCCTACACGCACATATACGCTTACGTGTTTGCAGTACAAGATTTGCATTTTTATCTAGAAGCATTGGTTTTTCATTTAGTTCAGCTCTTTTCGTGCGATTCGATAAAATTCTCTTAATTTATTTCATTAGTATAAATTAATAGAAATTTATATATTCTGGTAGTATGTGGTAGCTTTATTCGAGTTTTGTAAGATTTGGCTTTTTTTTCAAAAGCGTAAAATGTTGGACCTCTCAGAATTTAACAGATGGGAAATTGTAGGCGCAAGCCTAGCTGGAGCAAATGTAACCGAAATATTCCAACTCTTAGGCGTTTCTAGAGGTACGGCGTCTAAAGTCATAACAGTATACGCTCAACGTGCCAAGACAAGCTCGGCAAGGCGAAATAGTGAATGGAAAGATAACTTCAGACAAAGAAACTAACTGGCATTGGCGGATTGTAATGTCTAAAAAGTGAACAACTGTAGCAAAAGTGACCTCAGAACTCAATCAACAACTGTTTTCTATTCTCCAGCATCAATGATTAGAGTTAGAAGATATCTTCATAAACAGAACTTTTAAGGCAGAGCAGTCGCGCTTGTCACAGATGTTACTATCAAACGTTGTCTACAGTGGTGTCACACTGTAGCCTGGTCGATTGATAAGTAAAAGGAAGTAATATGGTCTAACGAATTGGCTCTCATACTTTTCCCTACAACAGGATGGGTGCATGTTTGGAGGATGTATGCACAAACGTATGATCGTGATTGTCTCCTTCCAACTATCAAGCTTGGAGGTGGATCTGTCACGGTATAGGCAGCCTTGTTTCTGTTTTCTTCTGGACCAACCGTAACCCAGAATGGAAGAATCAATGGGGAGAAATATAGAGGTATTTTAGCTGACCAGGTCTCTCTTATGACGCAAACTTTGTTTCCCGTAGACGGTGGAATGTTCCAGGATGATAACGCATCTAAACTTGCCACAGGAATTGTCCAATCATAGTTTGATGAACACGAGGGGGAAGTTAAATATCTACCTTGACATTCACGGTCACTCTACCTCAATATATTTGAACCATTATGGTCTATTTTAGAACCTTCAATACGGAATCGATATCCTCCATCGGCATCTCTCCTAGAACTTGCACAATATCTCCATAACAAATGGTACAATAATCCTCTAAACACTATTCAGCACTTATATGGATCGATTATTAGGCAAATGCAAGCTGAACTACATGCCAAAGGTAGTCCTACACCATACTAATAAAGAATTCTTTATAAATCTAGTGTTTCTATTTTTTTGATAACCACCTGTGCATTGTAGCATATCATAACCCAGCTCTCATACGATCCAAGACTTTTCTGGCATCCATTTTACAGTGCTCTGTAATTTCGACAGTAGACCTTTTTTTTTTAATTAAATTCTGAAGAATCAGTTAAATATACCTCGTATGTCTTGAGTGTAGCTATTTAGTATATATCCTCTCATCACAGTAAATATTAAAAACTACTAAAATGAATAATTTGCTTTTAATAAATATTGCTTTTACTTTTAACCATACAAGCTCAAATATAGTTAAGCTTCATTCTCTTGCAGCAGAGAGTTCTTAACATAAAACTATTTTTTATTTCATTTTCCCCTTCATCTACATACCGTAGACCACATTACCAGCATAGGTAGATTTTAAAACTCCGAAAAAAAATTTGGAGGCCCCGCCCTAATGCATTAGCTTTAAGAAAATATAAATTATGTAAAATGAAGCAAGTTTGCACTAAAGAGTTTGTACAGAGGCCTGAGCTATATAAAGGCAAAATATTATTACAACAGAAGCATTTTTCTCAAAAAAAGAACATTTTGAAAAAAGGTTATTCTAAGTTCATTTTTTGCCTAAATATTGTATTTAAATAATGTTTTTTGTCAAAATGTCCTTAAAACAATTTATGCATGTTTTCTAATCTAAGCGACACTAAATATCATGAAAATTATCCATTTATGCGCTTTTTTAAAATCACAGTTCCGAACGTAGTCGCGGATACCTTAAATTAAAAAAAAATGAGTGCGAGCTTTAATAAAAACTCTATGGATTTACATACTTGTTTTTAAGTATTTCTTTTTGTAAGAGGACAGAAAGTTAGTTTATTTACGAAATATTAATGTTTGACCCGGCTGGGGAGGCGTAGTTGGTTTGGCACTGGCCTTGCACAACCAAGTTTGCAGGTTAGACCCCAGCCCAAGTCGGTGGATTTTCATGATGCAAAAAAAAATTTACAGCGTTTATGTCGTATAATTAGGTGGCATGTAAAAGATCCCATGAGTGCCTGTTTGGCTTGGGTGATCTAGGCAAAACTAAATTCCTGAACAAGTTAGCACCCTCAGAGTTCAGGTGCCTCCCTCTGGGGAGGAAACTGGGCGTCAAAATTACTTGCGGAAATTAGTATACCACTTATACGGTGCAGCACTAAAGAGGGATACCTGCTCCCAGCGAATGTACTAGATCTGCAATGGTAAATACCAATTCGCAGCCCCATTAGCAAAAAAATAATGTTAATGTAATTGAAAAACAACGTTTAAAATTGTTTGGGAAGATACAAAAAATTTTAGTCATTATGCTTAAGGTATCCGACTACGTTCGGAACCGTGATTTTAAAAAAGCGCATAAATGAATAATTTTCATGATATTTAGTGTCATTTAGATTAGAATACATGTATAAAACTGTTTTAAGGATATTTCGACAAAAAAAATTATTTAAATACAATATTTTGGCAAAAAGTTAGAATAATCTTTTTTCAAAGTGTTCTCCTTTTATAAAAAATACTTCTAAAATAATAATATTTCGCACGCTTATATAAAATAAAAACTTCTCCAAGGAGTCTGCACTAGGATTTTTGAAAAATTCATATTATTTTTAGAGTTACCACCAATTGAAATAATTATCGGCATTTTTTTTTCTTAAAATTGCTCCCCTCTGTTGTCGTAAAATATGGATAAACCCACTTCTAAGTTATATATTTCAAAGATTCTACTTGAGCCTCTGTACAGAGGTCTGAGCTATATACAGGCGAAATATTATTATAATAGAAGCATTTTTCACAAAGGGAGAATATTTTGAAAATGGGTCATTCTATGTTCACTTTTAGTGAAAATATTGTAGTTAAATAATTTTTTATTGTGATAATATTCTTAAAACAATTTTATATACATTTTCTAAGTGACACAAAATATCATAAATATTATATAGTTATACGCTTTTGCAAAATCATGGTTCCGAACGTATTCGGATACCTTAAATGAAAACATGTTTTCTTTAAAAGAGTGTCAAATTAAAATGCTCTTTTTTTTTTTTTTTAAATTATGATGAAGATTATGCAGTTAATTTATCACAATTTTCCTTATTGAAAAGGAATGAATGAATAATTGCAAATTCTCTCTCTCTTTAGTAATGTATCATAATCTCTCTGTGATATAAATAATCTCTCTTCACAATATCTAAATTTTTATATGTGTTTGTACAGTTTTATAAATATGTAAAATATTTTCAATGCCATTTTCTTCTTTTTCTATAAGTTTCAGTTAATAATATTTATTTTATTTTTTGTTAAGGATGTTTTAACAAGGTTAACAAAAACATAACATGGGAAGTTTATGGAGCCCATTTAAATTTTAATTCCTGTTTTTTCATTATAACGTATAAGCTAGTACAAAAATATTTTCTTCAACATATTTAAATGTACCAACAAAAATGACTTTTTTTTATTAAAAACGTAAATGAGATGAGATTGATTTTTAATGCGTTAAAATCTCAATCATAAACGTAAAGTAAATATTAAACATTAAAAAAATGTCATGCTAGCAAAAATGATGAAATATAACACTATAAAAACTTGACTAAGGGCTTGGCTCTTTAAATTAAAAAAGAGGGCACTGCTGGGGATGATAAAATTTGTTTTTATAATGAACCAGAAAAAAGACTGGAATGTAGAAACATGGTAAAGAAGATGACTGTAGTTGTTTCGTAAGATTCCATGTCGTGTATAGTTGTAAATAGAGTTCTGTGTTGAAAAAAAAATTATAAAAAATGGCAGACCTGGTAAATGGGAGTATTATTTTAAATCATTTATATAACATCTTTATAGCACACTAAATTTCATTTTTGTTTAGTATATCCCTACCAGGGTCTTAAATACATTCCATTATTTTTCAAAGTGTGCTCAATGTTCAGCATATCTTTTAGTGAAGTTTGTTTGGTTTTATAAAATAAATAAATAACAAGCATATTAATAATAAATACGATCCTTTGTTTTATCTGTTATTTAATGGAGTGTTTTTTTCGTTACTGTTTGTTTTTAAAATAAGAAAGTACGAAACCGGAAGAATGATTTATTTTTGCCTTGAGCAAAATACCTTTTATTGATTATCAGAAACTTTCCATAGTCGATATGCTACGATGTACTCTCGGCTTAGATGCCGGCATCTTAAGAGCAGATGCTCAATTTAATTAACTGAGGAGAACGTCGAAATCGCGATGTCTAATTTGATTTTGAGGGATCAAATCGATTTTAACTCTTTAATCATTCCGACCCAGGAGTTTCTCTGCGACTTAACTCCTAGCGGTGTTGTGCTGCTAATTTGAAGGGATTTATTTCACTATGTGTAAACTGATTATCAGTATTTGAGCTTTGGAGGTCATAATACAGGGACAAATAAACAAAGAGTAAAAATTAAAATTGTTCAATAAATTATTCCAGATAATAGGAATTTGAGTTCAATAATTTTAATCATTTCATAATTAAAAAATTTTATTTAAAAAAAGAAAAAGAAATTCATACAAAGCTAAAGAAAAAAAAAGAGCTAATCAACTTAAGGTATCCGACTACGTTCAAAACCGTGATTTTATAAAAGCACATAAATGGATAATGTTCACGATATTTTGTGTCACTTAGATTAGAATACATGTATAAAACTGTTTTAAAAGACATTTTTACAAAAAAAATTATTTAAATACAATATTTCGTCAAAAAATTAACTTAGAATAACCTTTTTCAAAATGTTCTCCTTTTGTGAAAAATGCTTCTATTATAATCATATTTTGCCTGTACATAGCTCAAACCTCTGTGCAGAGGCCCAACTATGAGTTTTGAAAAATTCACAATATTTTTAGATTTACCACCAATTGAAATAATTATCGGCGTTTTCTTCTTAAAATTGCTCCCCTTTGTTGTCGTAAAATATGGATAAACCCACCTCTAAGTTATATATTTCAAAAATTCTAGTTGAGACTCTGTAGAGAGGTATGAGCTATATACAGGCAAAATATTATCGTAATAGAAGTATTTTTCACAAAAGGAGAATATTTTGAAAATGGGTCATTCTATGTTCATTTTTTGTGAAAATATAGTACATAAATAATTTTTTATTGTAATAATATTCTTAAAACAATTTTATATACATTTTCTAATTTAAGTAACATTAAATATCATAAATATTATCCATTTATACGCTTTTGCAAAATCACGGTTCCGAACGTAGTCGGATATTTTAAGTGATTAAGCAAATTTTTTTAAAATATTTTGGCACTCAATTTAAATTTACAAAAAAAAGTTATACATGATTTTCATTTATTTTATACAAATTCCTACTCCCAAATAATCGTAGCAAAATAATTGTGTTCGTACGTAAAAATAATGGACAAAGAGAAGGTAGTTTCCTCAGTTCGAATAAAAAATAAACGGATTTTATTGTGTATGTGGAATATTTTATTTTGTTCCTTTCGTCTTGTTGATTAGCTTAATTAACTAAAAAAGTACTATTTTAAATATTTTTTTCATGAAATTTGTTTAAACTCTGATAGTTTTCGATTATTTTAAAGTATTACATTTAAAGTTTTCATGTGTTACTGATTCAAACATATTTGCGTCACGTAAGACCATGTAAATGAAAATTATTTAATACTAGACTATAATAATTTTATAACATAATACTGTTAAATATAAATATCACGTAAAATGTTTTATTTTCCTGTATTACTCGCTTGGTGTAATTCTCACAAAATGTCAGTTAAAAGAATAATGTACAAATATTTAGAATCGGAAATTTATCTATTTAGTTCCATATAATATAAATGTGGAGAAGCCCTTTTAAGCCAATCTATTGTATTATATCAGGGATGTCCAACACGCGGTTCGCGGGCCGCATGTGGCCCTCCAGTATGTAAGTTGCGGCCCACCGAATCTTTTTAAAGTTTTTTTATATATCAGGTTTTTAAAGTATTTTCATTTTAAAATTTATTTAAGGGGAAATTTATATATATATATATATATATATAAATCTACAATGTATTTGCCTGTTAACTGTTCTTGTTTTAAAATAAATCCTTTTTGATAATACAAACGTTCTTTAGATTAAAATAGATTTATGTTTTATCAAACAGTTACGTTTGATTTTACTATTAATAAATTACTTTTTAATAAATTCCGAGTTGCATTATGCATATCCTTTACTATGGAGGGTACATGATTCTCTGTGTATGCGACTTTCATTTCTCCTCCTCCTTTTCTGTTTGGAGTACCTGAAAAGCAAGAGGCAGTCAGAGATGTTTTTTAAAGCTTAAAAAAAATATTCAGGACGGTTAAGATACAAGGCAATGTATGCTTAATCATTTGAGAATGATATCACAATCAAATTTCAACAATGAGTAACGAAAGATCAATTCAAAAGAAACCCCGTAATTTTCAAGAAAATGGCAACTGTAACATTTTGAACATTATTTGATCATTTTATTATTATATTATATAAATATTATTATATTATCTATGTCTGTATACATAAAAAATAATGAAACAATAACAATAATTCATTTAGTTTTAAATTTTCACTCCAATAAATGTTTTTTTGTTTCCAAATCTGATATAAATGTACATATTTTTATGTGCTGCCCACAAGATTATAATGTTTTCCCGCAGTGGCCCGCAAGGTCATTTGGATTGGACACCCCTGTATTATATAACCGAACCTTGACATGCTTATAACATCACGAGAAGAGAAGTCTGACTGTCAATAGACACTAAAACTTCGAGCTGGATTTGATTCTCTTTTTTTTTCCCAGTTTATTTCTCGTCACCAAGCTTCGACGCTGTAATCTGACGTGATTTATCTAATCCCTTACCTCTTTTAATTTAGCATTAATCTTAAACTGTAAATGTTTTGTCCCATTATGTCCTCTTTTTTGTTCCATTAAATATTTTTAAAATACATTTTTTGGTTTAAATCATATAAGTAATACAAAAATATTTATAAAAACGGAAAACAATTTCTGTAAATAGTGAGGGTTATCAGGTCTTAAGCATTGAGAAACCTACCATAATAATTAACCTGAGGTCACTCGCGCCTGTTTTTGCTGCCTTCATTACTCGCGGGGTGTAGAGAACACCCCAAACTTTTAACACGTGTATTTAATTATGAAAATAAAATTAAGTCATTATGATGCATATTTATAAAGTACAAGATGTTTTTGTGTTATACAAATAAAATTATTAAATTCACTGCATACAAATGAGACTAACATTAATTTAAACTAAACATACACAATTTTCATTTTAAAACACATAATTTTATATTTTTTCATAAACCAGTATAAAACGTATATACCAGTATTAAATATACTTTATAATTAATGAGATAATCATAGTAGAAAGTATAGAAAAATAATATTTTAATCATTTTCCAAACATTCAGAGCAGACTGCATACAAATGCTCAACTTCTCGCGGGAGTTCTTAGCCCCCAGATAAACTTTTGAAGGTCATTATATTCCAATCGTTCGAGAAAGAGGGATTGCATCAGGCCTGAAGGTTCAATGACCTAAAATGTGCAGCTACAGAAAAAATCGGGGTTCTGCGCATTCTTTTTAGAATCCTGGGAGGATTTTCTTGTTGCTGGGGTGTACAGAACACCCCGCGCGAGTGACCGTGGGTTAACAATACATTATAAACTCAATTTTATTATCTCAAACTTTCAATACTTGAGACCCAATTCTCAATCATAATTTTCATAGCGCCCCCTCCATATAATAACAATGTATTGAATTCAATAATAATGCATTTGACACTAAATCTACAGTACTATTTTAAATATAAACTGTTCAAATTATCAAGATAAGTATTAAATTTTGTATATGATAAGCCCATGAGAGTCCCTAGTAATTATGAATCTTGTTCTTAACTTAGTATTGATAAATTATTTATCAAATACATTGAGCAGTACTGATGCATTTATAAGTATATTGTATTAGTCAGTAACGCACACAGAAATTTTTTTTGTGGGGGAGAGGGTCCAGGGTTGAAAGTCCACCATTCTCGTATAATACCCTAAATGCAGCCAAACATATTCTTTTGATTTTATCGATTGTCGGGAACAAAAGCAATAAAAAATATATTGAATAAATAATTAGCTTTAATTACTAAAATTAATTATTAATAACAAATAATTAAATTTTACGTACTATACACATTGGATTATAATCAATCAAAAAAAAAATGCTTTGGAGGACCCGGAGATTTAGCTCCCTTGTGTGCGTTACTGATATTAGTATAAGTGTGTATTTTATTTTTATTTTGTCAGAATGCATTTTATTTTGCTTCCTTTCAATAAATCTGTAATTTTTTTAATCTTCTATTTTGGACTTCTCAATCTGCTCGTGCCCCCTTTCACGGTTATCATTCCCCCTCCCCCTACGGGAACGTTTCCCACAGTTTGAGAAACGCTGACATACCATTAAAATCCTTTCATCATAATATTTTTTAATAAAACAAAATGTATTTTTATATTTTTACAGTTACACAATCGTATTTGAGTCTACAACTGGTTAGTTGGTTTTATATGTAATTTGAATTCATCCGAATTAATTTCGTTATTTTTATTATTTATATACACTCCCTTTTGTTCCAAGTAAACCATGTTACCTGCATAACGATCTTCTTAGATCGATGTCCTCTCTAGATTATTGGACGAGCATCTTCATACTTCTGGTGGTCTTTTGTTTTCTGTCCCTTTTCTGATGAAACTGTCGTTAGTCACTTTGGAGAGTTCTTTCCCTTCTTCTAATTGAAATACATTGTATATAGTTCTTTCGCGCGAAATTAGAAACGAGTTTTCTTGCTGTATATAAATGATCAAATTAGGAACTGAATTAACACATATATTATTCTTCTTAATGAAACATTTCTTTTGTAGAAGTTCTTAACAAGAACTGTGTGCGATATTTGCCAGAAAAAGTTTTCAGAGAAACTCATGATTTCACCGTGAATTTTCTTATTTTTATTTGTTTATTTGGGATTCTTGATATTGTATTGAATAAAATATATACATAAATTTCTTTCCTCACAATGTTACAATTTTGTGATTATCATATGTGGAATTAATTTAGAATAATAATTCAGCTGAAATTGAACACTTGATATTTCATTATTAGTAAATTAAAATTTTCTTTTCAAATTATTGAACATGTAAAAAAGTAGCATATTTTGTAATTAAAAAAAACGGGTGAATTTTTAATCATTTCTATTTTTCTGGTCTGGCCTCATCTGGTGCAGTATATCTGACTCTTTGAAATCTCTATCATATGGGGGGAACAAGTAATATAAAAAAAATTAAGTCAATTACTAAATAGGTCAACAAAGAGAAAAAATGTTTTATTTTAGTTATTTTTATGGAATAATTACTATTAATATAAATATATATACAAATGACAGAGAATCACAATATTAAGCGGCAAAATAGAAAGCGATTTTCCATTTTCCTTACTGTATATGGTGTTGAACTATTATTTTTCTTTGTTACTATTTATATTCATTATAATTAAAATTAATTATTCGAACAAAACAGTGTAGCAAAACTAAATCCCAAACTGAGATTAGGCCATTCTAGGTGGGATCCGAACTCTCGACCTTTGGATTAGACCAACGCGCTATCCATTGCGCTACAGGGTCACAACGAACGAATTTCCTTTTTATATATCGTGTTGGACTATTATTTTTGTTTTTTACTAATTAAATTCATTAATTAAATTTAATTAATGAGTTAATATTTGAAAAAACTGTATTAACATCAAGTGACATCCATTACAAGTTTAAAAAATTTATTTGAATTTGAGTGGATGAATGAAAAGTACTTTATTAAACATTGAAAACTTGAATAAGATATATATATATATATATATTATCGGTCCTAAGTCCGAGGTTGCACTTGGATATTTTATAAATTTTTATTTTATAATTTTTTAATTTTGTTTGAAAACGTTGGAATTTTATCTTCTATATTCGCCATTGATATTTTGAAATGGGATTTAATGTTATAAGATTCATATAATTTCAATTTTTTTAATCGATTATTCAGTTGTATTAAATTATATATATATTTAAATATATATATATATATATAAGCAGAGTGTGAACAAATAGTAGGAATTGAAAAAGAATTTAGTTAAAAACTAATTAAAAATCAAAGAAATTTGTTGAAATATATACTTACGTAAGTAAGGAAATTTATTCTTTAAAATGAAATGCATAAGTATTTACTATAATGATAAAATTACACAACTTTAAATACAATAAAAGAGCTTAAAAAGTTATAACACAATAAAATATAGTCCTATAACTTTAAGGAAGAAATATTTTTTTTAAGTCTTAAGAACTGGAACAGAATTCAAAAATGTCATAGCTACTTACAAATGTTGTATTAACATATCTGTAAGAATTCCGTTTTTCTTTCCGTTTCCAAAAAATTTACTTTGTGTGAAGTAATTTTGAATTCGATAACTTATACACTTTTGAAACGAAGAGTTAAGAAAAATTATTTTTATCGTAGTGAATAAAATATTAATTTTTGGAAAAATCGGTTAAACTGTTTTTAAAAGGTACGAAGACAATAAAAGTCTTTGATCCATTAATTTAAGAATTTCTGAATTTGCTTGCGGAATTTATTGATGCTTAAACTATATTTTCCTTTTGATTGACATACCTCAGAGTAATTCAGTTATTTTCGAAATTCATTACTAAAAATTCTAAGAGTTCTGACATTTCAATGATTAAAACAACATACATTGAACTGTCAATTCTTTATTTTTATATTGGATGGTGGTATTTTATCGTAAGAATATTTCAACTAATTCATGCTATACACTCTTATAGGCAAAATTAACTCTCATCGATCTTCCTTACCATTTTCTTAAGATGTGAAAACAATGACGAAAGAAAACTAGAATTTTCTATTCTTCAGAAGTATTTGATTATTCTGAAATCTGACAATTTGGAACAAAACTATTAACACATATGATTTTATTCTCATTTTCAAATATTAATTTATTTTTAACTATAGAGTAATTTTGATTTGATGAAACAGGGATTCATTTGAAATTATCCAGAAACACTCATTTAACATCCGGACAAAAAAAAATATGACATGTGAAAAAAAAATTCAATTTTTTCTAATAATACGTAATAAGAAACAATTTCCAGCTGTTGAAATAATTCGTTAATTCGGGGTTTATTATTCGTTAAATTGGGATCCGACTGCATATATAAAGGCAAGTCCCCAATACATATACACAATCACAGAATACAAATGTACAAAGCCAAGAATAATAACAACAAAGAACACATATAAGGCAAGAGAAGGGGAAAAAATATCCTTCCAGCAATCTTGCAAGTGCATTCAAAACAACAATAATCTCCAGCTAACGCCACCAATTCCTGATCATACTCTTTCACCTTAATTTATCCTTCAGTTTTAAAAAAAAATGAATCAGTAACTTAAGGAAGATGATTCATATCAGAACCCCCCTCTTTTTTTTAAATATAAAGGAAGAAAGCAGCCGGAAAAAAATATTGAATTTTATCGCACAGATATGTGGTTCGCTATCTTAAAAAAAGGATATATCTTCATATGATTCACATGGTTCATATATCCACATGGTTAACTAAAAAGTTAAACTATAATTCACGGGATATATACAGGTGAACTCAGTAAGGTGATAATTTTGGTGCAACTGCAATGGAACACAAAGCGATCAGCATCTCAAATGCTGCCACCGAGACAAAAGGGTTAGTTTTTAATTTAAATCTAAGTAAATAATATGAAGACGGGACATATTTAGTTAAAAACTAAACAATGTGCCTAGAATAAGGATTAATATTAATATCAAGTGTAGGTAAGAAAATTTTTTTATCAGTAGATCAGTATTAGAATTAGTTCAAAAATTCTCCCTGTCTTCAATAAGCATATTTTTTAGAATTTTTAAGACATAACAGCGAGGGGCATGCACACATACTTTCTCGCCATCAAAAGTGACAAGCCTAGCACAATAATACGCAATGTTGTTGCAATAATTTTCATTATGGGCTTTACCCAAAAATTAATGTAAAAATTTTGGTATTAAATGATAAATTGTGTTAAAATATCAAATATTAATTAAAGCTTAAGATTGAAAGACTTGTGTAAAACAATATATCATTAATATAACAATTAAATAAAATCTTACTAACACTGTTAGATATTACAATAATAAAAAATATTGCATAAAATCATAATAAACTCCAAAAAAGTAGCTCCAGTATACATAGTTACATATTATTTATATACAGTAAAAGTTGCATGTGCATTCATTCAGTAGATTCTGAGAAAAAGGTACACGCAGTTTGAAAACATTCATATTGAAAAAATTGCATTTTTAATGTAAAAAGGCACTTCATCACAAAAATAATGAATAAAACAATTATTTGTCCTATTTTACTAAACATTATTGTCTTCTTAATTTTTTTAGTATAAAATAGGAAACAAAAAAGTCTTAAAATGCCCAGAAAAAACATACATAGTATTTTTCAATTTTTGTTTAACGAGATATTTTGTAGTATTTACATCAATTTTCTCAAATTCTGCATCAATTTTTGAAGAATTTTTAGCTTTCATGCATTACAAATATCAACGCTGACCATAAAGCATCATAAATATAATGTGAAAATGTATCAATATGGTTTTGGTGTGCATTTCGAAATACATGACTGTACGACATTTCGAAAATATTTATTACGAAATTGTACATTCACATGCAAACAGTATTTCTAATAGTATCACATCTCAAAAGTTTCTCAAAACTGGTTAAATTATTTCTAAAACAGCCAAAATAATACTATTTTTATGTTTTTAAACATGGAATAATGTATTTTTATGTATATAACAAGCTTTACATACAACGACAAAATTCAACGCATAATCAGTTATCTATGTACCTATGGAAAGACTTTTTGAAGACTAAAGCTCAAAAACTTGTTTGTACCAAAAATAAGCATTTATATTTATACTGAAGTAAGATTTTTCAAACATATTGTTCGGGTTTTCAAATTATACTTTTACGTAAAATCACTGAGAACTTCTTCAAATTTGCTCAATTTTTCAACACAATATCTGGTCTATAGCAAAATATTTTGAAAATATGTTAAACAGTTCACTTCAGTATATATAGTTACATATCAATAACATGAGAAAAAATTGCAGGTTCATTCATACTGTAGATTCTGAGAAAAAAGTACACACAGTTTTAAAAACATCATTTTTGAGAAAATTGCATTTTTACTATAATATATCACTTCATCAAAAATTTATAAATTACAACATGTATTTGTCCCATTTTATTAAACATTAGCATCCTTGCAATTTATTTTGCATAAAATAGGAAACAAAAAAGTTTTAAATTGCCCAAAAAATACATATATAGCATTTTCCAGTTTTTTTAACGAGATATTTTGTAGTATTTATATCAATTTTCTCAAAAGAATATTTAACTTTCATGCATTACAAATATCAAATTTGAGCATAAAGCATCATATATATAATATGAAAATGTATCAATATGGTTTGGTATGAATTTGTGATGGTATTTAAAAATACCTGATCATACGACATTTTGAAAGTTTTCGTTAGGTTTTTGTAAAGTTTTCATTAGGTTCTGTTGTTGCAGACCGTTTCTAAGTTTTAAACTTCAAAAGTTACTCAAAACTGGACAAATGATTTATGAAATAGCCAAGATAAAACTGTTTTTATGTTTTTAAACATGAAATTTATGTATTTTTATGTATGCAACAAGCTTCTCTCAAAGACAACAAACATCACACTTGATGTATCATCTGATACCTTTTTCTCAGACACTATTAAACATAAAGACTCAAGATTTTAATTGTACATTAATTAGACATTTATATTTATACTGAAGTGAAATATATTAATTAGTTTTTTCAAAGACAAACTTTTAGTTCACCGGGCATTTATTATTATGAATTTATTAAAAATTGTCATTTTTTTGTTATGATATCTGCTTTCTAATTAAATGTTTTAAGAATACTTCAAAAATGTCACTTCAGTATACACAATTGCATTCAAGAAACATAGAGTATATGCATGCAGTAAATTTACATAATTTTAAAAATATAAATTTTAGAAAACAGAAGTTTTATAAAAAAAAATCTTACCTTGTGAAAGTAAATATTATGTACTCTTATTAATCCTTTTCCCCTTATCCTACTTATTTCTCCTTTGATATTGATGATTATCACGTATTGTCTTCATTATGCATTATGCAGATATGGTATTTCTTTTATGATTTTTTAAAGCATTTTTGCTTATGTTACATTCATTAAGTATATATTTGTCACCTGGTCACAATAATATATTCAAATTTTTTTCTTGAATAAATAGCAACTTTAAAATTTTAGATTTCGCAAATAGTTATACCTACAAATAGTTAAACATTTTTAACTAATTAAACACGCGAAGATTTAGTAATCAGTAATAATAACTTATAAAATTAAATTTAAAGTAAAGAACAGACCTAAATTTCAGTAAAAATCACTACATATTAAATATAATATTCAAAACACTAAGCCCACATGTGAAATCCAAAATTGATTCCAAAAGTTTTTAGCAAATCTAACAGTTAAACTTGCAGTTATTATACAGTTATCTAAAGTTATCTGAGGATGAATAAATAATATAAGTCGAGACTTTGCAACTTCCACCCAGGTTTAAAAAGACAATGTTTATATTTTTATCTGTCAAAGTGGCGTGGTACATCAGCTGATTATTTTTTAAAAATCATTTTAAAATACTTCTATTTCATGGAATGGCCAGTATGTTACATCTTTGGAATTATTCCGATTTGGAGATTTTAGAAATATAGAACACTCAAAATCAATTTCCCGAATGTTTTTACCCTACTGACTGCCCGTAAATTTATTTCAGCATCATGGAAAACTTTTTTATATATACAGAGAGAGAAAAAACAAAGAAAATCATTTGATTCAACTAAATATTGCAATTACTAAATAAATTACATTTTGCAGTGTGTTAGTGATATTTCTAAAAAAAATATAGAAATACACGCATTCTTTAAATTGATTGTATTAGTACATAATAAATAGTATATTTAAACGCATAAGTGTTTGCATGTAATAAGTGTTGTTAATGATCTTAGAAACTTCAAATTTATTACAGCTTTTATTTTCAATTTAAATTTCCCATTTACTTTCTCTTTTACAAGCCTCTCAAAGCATTATTTTCTTTACCAACAATACCTATTTAAGTTTGAAAATACATACTTGAATTACGCCCACATCGTAGATTTATCACGTTCTGTTAAAAGCGGTAAAATCAAGCACTAAAGAAATTATAAACACAAAGTAACTTTATTATTTAAGAAGATGTTATCTTTAAAAATATTTAAATATGATTGCATTCCTTCCGATGTAATTGATTTAACACCCACACATTAACAGAATATTACTCTATATCTCCTTTTAAAACAAAAACTTTTATTGATAAAATTGAATTACCGTATTTGTTCCAATCTAAACCGCACTTCTTTTCCAAAGCTATTGCTGCTGCAGGTGCAGCTTAGAATCGAATGAGGAAAAATTCGTTAGATGGAAGAAATTGAGCATGATATTGACGGTTAAAGCAATTACAGGCTCATGTTTGTATTTAAAAGTTTTTAATACTGGTAAAATAAATGAATAATTTTTTTATATTAGTTCTAATTTAATTTTTTTTTAATTTCGTAAATATTGGATATCGATAAACTTACACACACACATTCTAAGCTATTTTTTCTACAAAAACGTGTAGAAAACTTACGGAGGGATCAGTGATTTGAATTCAAATAAATACGATATTCATAGTTAAATAATTTTATATTTATTTTTTATATAGTTGATTCTTCATTATGTTTTTGACGTTTCAAAACATTTTCATACTGTTCCCAGAAACATTCTGGAATTTTTCAATCATCTTCAAGGAGAAAATTTCCCGAATTTTATTCTTAACAGAGTTGACTAATTTGTATAATCTGAGAGACTCACTTTAACTTTCAGCTTACTCTTATAACTTCAAAGAATTAATAAATTATACTATAAAAGCATTTAACAAATGAAAGATTTTATTTTACTTAGTTAATTCCGCAGTATTTTCGTTTTATTTTAAGTAATCAAAAGATATTCTTCCTTTATAATCAGTTAGCGTAAACCAGGCATATTTGTTTTTTGTCATGTTATCTCGATTAAATTCATTCTATAATCACTTTTTCAAAAAAAAATTTAAAAAATATTCAACTTATACATTTAAAGAATTTTTTTTCGATTTTCTTTTGGATTTACAATTCATATATATATTAGGTTGGAGAAAAAGAAATCCATTATTTTTGCATGAAATTCAAGACTTTATTTAAAATGTTCGGATTTTCCGATTTAGGTCAAATATGCACCGTTTTGTTGCATAAATTGTTGCCATTTTAAAGGTAGCTTCGTAACACCTCTCTCTTAGAAGTCTTGGTCCTTAATGGTGAAAAACTCCAGTAATTGATTTTAAAAATCTTCTTTTGATCCCAATCTCTTATTACTCAGGAAATTTTGCAATGCGAGAAAAAAGGATAATCACTTGGTGCCAGGTCCGGACTACATGGTTGATGCGTTAAAACTTCCCAACCAAGCTCCCAGGGTTTCTGGCGAGTCACTACAGACGTGTGTGACCTAGCGTTGTCCTGATGGAACACAACACTTCTTCTGTTGGCCAATTCTGGCCATTTCTGGTCAATCGCTGGCTTCAAATGATACAGTGTTGACAGTAGAGATCTGAATTTAGTGTTTGGCCGTACGGAAGCATTTCATAATAAATTATTCCTTTTCAGTCCCACCAAATACACTGTATAAACTTCCTGGCCGTTAGTCCTGTTTGTCCACCGTTTGAGCTACTTCACCGCGCTGTGACCACGATCGTTTTCGCACGATACTGTCGTATGTGACCCATTTCTCATCCCCAGTCACCATCCGCTTAAGAAATGGATTGATTTTTTTCCATTTGGCCAAGGCTTCACAGATGGAAATACGATCCATCATGTTTTTTGGTGTTAATTGGTGTGGCACCCAAACACAGATCTTCTTTTTGAATCCAACTTTGCGCAAACGGTTTAAAACTCTTTTATGGTTGATCTTTGGCGCTCCTGGGCGATGCTACGATTACTAACATGCCGGTCAAATTCGATTATTTCTGTGATTTTATCAACATTTTCAACGACTGGCTTCCGGTGCGAGGTGCATCTTTAACATCTAAAAGGCCTGAACGGAATAGACGAAACCAAAATTGCATGTAATTAGCTGTTACAGTATCGGCACCATAAACACGATGCACAATATCAGCAGCCTGGCTTGCATTTTCGCCTTTATCAAAGAAAAACTGTAAAATGTACTGAATTTTCTCTTTGTTGACTTCTATTTATAACACCCTGTAACTCACAACTGAATGAACCAAACAAAAAAAGACAAAAGAATTTTTTAGTGTGAGCTGTCACCTTGACAATAAGCATAAATTTGAAACTGTTTGATCGATTTTTACAAAATTTCCGCCATCACTACCGAATAACGATATCTTAGTTTCATCCCTTCATATAACTTGTGACCACCAATCATTTGTCCAATTAAAGTGTTTCTTTGATCACTGTAGTCTTTTTTTCACCCTGCTGTAAATTGAGAAAACATTTGCTAATCTTCTCTCTCCTGATTGTTTTTTAACTTTTAGAAGCACCAACATTATTCAGATAACTTCTGATTGCAGTTGAAGGCATTTTATTATCTTAAAGACTTAGTATTTTTGTTCTTCGGTTATCAACAGATGTGGTTCCTCTTTTTCGACTTTTTCCTGCTTTGCTTTTATTAAATTTGTCTCCTGACATCTTAAAAAAAAACCTTTCAGTCTCCAGATGTAGTAATTGAACCATCCACTTGTCTTGTAAATTTAACATAGGAAAGACCGCTTTCTCGTCACACATCTCTTTTTAGGTGTTCTATCTACTCTTATTTGATATCATTGCTTCTTGACTAAATATTTTTGTTGTCCTGGCAAGGAAACAGTTCTGATCTCAATCCTATAAAAAAAACTTTTGGCATCGTTTGAAAACTCTTTCCCGAATGAGGTACCCATAAAATAAAAAAAAATTAACTGATGATAAATCGTTTTTCCTGGCATCAAGTAATAATGAAGGAAAAGCTTAAAACTGTTTTCAGCTCAATTAAACATTGAGGTGAAGCTGTATTAAAAAATAAAGGCTACCCCACTAAGCACCGATAACTCACTGCTACCATCAGTATCTAATGCATATCGATAGTTATTGGAGTATAACTTTTTAGTTTTGTAAATATTTGAATTTCGTTTTTAGTGTTGAATTCAGCATAAAATATTCTCTAAAATGATATAAAAGACTGCTTTTTGTGCAACGTAACATTTTCTATAAGCATACAAACTTAAAAAATATAAAAATTTTAAAAAGTGTCCACAATTTTGGCCACCACTGTATTTTATATACATTATAATCTGCAAGAAAACAAAAAAAAAAGACATTGGCCAGGAATATACTGTATTTTCAACATTGAAAATTAATTTTATATTAACAGTAAGGAATTTTAAGCGTTATTTTCTAAGCCTATAAATATTTTTAAACATTCATTATTTTATATCCATTAATTTTAAGCATACACAACCCCACGCGCCCTTCGATAATGTTATTGATAGCATCTCTTAGTTTTAATTCAGTTTTCTTGCTTAAAAAGTTGCAGCAAATTTATTGTTGTAGGTCGTTTAGACACCTGGTAAAACCAGTTCAAGGTCAACCATAAAATATGTTAAAAGAGAGAATAATTCGAAATGTCCAGAAATATTTTTAAATTACGGAGTAAAAGAATTGAATCACAAGAAAATAAGTTTGTTAAATAGAAAATGCATTTCGTATTTGGAGGTTATTTAACGAAGAAAATAGTAAAATTTTACTATATATATAAAATTACGCAAAATAGAGAAATTCCGAAAATAGAAGTTCGTAAAATGAAGGTCCAACTGTTTATATATATGCAT
>BMAV01019194.1:8284-35759 GCA_019973955.1 Trichonephila inaurata madagascariensis
CAAGGCGGCGGTAACAAAAGCGCCAGTTTTAAAATTACCAAACTTTCAGGAGCCATTCGAGTTATTTACAGATGCCAATTCGATCGGTTTGGGAGCAGTACTTAATCAACAAAACAGACCCGTTGTATTTGCTTCACGTACACTGAACAACGCAGAGAGGAATTATACAGTAACCGAAAGAGAATGTCTAGCAGTAGTATGGGCGTTAAACAAATTCAGAACATATTTAGGAATATTACCCATTAAAGTAATAACGGATCACGCTGCCTTAACACGCCTAACACATGGCAAAAATTTGTCGAGTAGGATGATTAGATGGGCACTCAAATTAGCAGAATTCAATATAGAATGGGAACATAGACCGGGAACTCAAAATACAGTGGCTGACATACTTTCAAGGAATCCCGTGGAAAGTATAGTGGGAGAAAAATTTAATTGTGCCATAATCAGGGATTTAGTACTTACTTCGCGGGAACAATTAATAACAGAACAGAAAAATGACCCAGAATTAGGTTATATCTATAGATATTTAGAAAACCCGGAAGATAACTCGGTTAATGCAACGATATGTGAGAATTGGTCCCACGATTTCCGTTTAATTGAAGGATTGTTATTTTATGCGAAACACGCAACGTCATTAGGTGAAATGCGTGTATACATTCCAAAATCTTTAAGGAATGAAATAATGAGAGAATTTCACGACAGTCCAATTGCTGGACACTTAGGAAGATTTAAAACGTATCATAAAATTCGGGACGTTTGTTATTTCCCGTACATGAGAAAATTCATTGATCAATATGTCTCTACATGCCATATGTGCCAAGTTAATAACTATAAAAACACGTTACCAGCTGGTCGATTAAATCCAATTATATCAAATTATCCAAATGAGATAGTGACGTTAGATTTGTTAGGCCCGTATCCTATATCGAGAATAAGACGTAATCGCTATATTTTAGTAATAACCGATCATTTCAGCAAATGGGCTGAAATTATACCTCTTAAAAAGACCTCATCTCGTATAATAGCGGATATTTTTTTGATAACTTTATATCGCGTTATGGAGCTCCAATAAAATTAATAAGTGATAATGGTCCCCAATTTATATCCGAAATTTTTGAGCACTTAAGTGAAAGATTAGGCATAAGGCATGTGAAGACTGTTGCATATCGACCACAAGCAAATCGGACTGAAAGAGTTAATCGAGATATAGTGCAAATGATTGCAAATTATGTTAATGATCAACACGATACTTGGGATCAATTCTTACGTGAGTTTGCTTACGCTATTCGTACGGCGGTGAATGAAACAACGGGAAAATCACCTGCTGAATTATTTTTGGGTCGAAAATTGATTACCCCATTTCAAAAATTAGTTATGATTTCGGAAGGTTCGGAATTCAGGGTACAAAATATAGAGAAATTATTCAGGGAAGCTAGACTAAGTACGAAAATTAAACAGGAAAGGTGGGAAAGATATTATAATAGACGAAGAAAAGACATAAAAATTAAGGTAAATGATTGGGTCTTAATAGAAACACACCCTTTAAGTTCAGCAGCTAACAAAGTCTGCGCTAAATTTAAACAAAAATTTGAAGGACCTTATAGAGTATTAGAAGTAAGAAATAACAATAATATTGTAATATGGAAATCAGGAAAAAGATTAATGGTTAACGTGGATCAAATAAGAATATATCGTCATAGGAAATGTGACGAGGTCGAGTTAGGAACAGGTATCCCAAATAGTATAAGATCAAGTCAGGAAACTAGTACTTCGGAAAAAGTACATCAAGGATTAAATGAGTCACACTATGGGAAAGAAAAATCTGCGGTGAAACGTAAGTTAGAGGCAAAAGGGATTAGTCGCCAATCAAATCAATATAAAAATACAGATAGGACCCATAAACGCAGATCACTGATCAGATCGCTTCCTAGTTCATTTGGAAATGACAGGAAAAGTAAAAGGACAAGGTACAATAAGGGAATAAAGAGATCAGGAGAGTCAGGGGCAAGTGGACCACAGAGAAAATGGCACAAAAAGGGACACAATAATAAAAGAACTTTTTCATCCAGTACTATTTCTAGAAGTAGAAAGAAGAACAAGACAGAAACAACTGAAGTTCCAGATGGACCGACGTACAACCTGCGGCCACGCCTGAGAAAAGAACAGGAGTCCCGACCGGCCAAGGACGCAACAGGGAAAACAAGAAAAAGCCGACAAGGAGATTACAAGCCCTACAACAATCAACATAAGAAATTCCAGTGCAGCCGAGGAAAGAAAAGTGGTAGCACCTCATCTTTGGACGTCATGGTGGGAGACCGAATATAAAAATCAGGTTGTATTGTTTCATTTTTTTATGATCTTCCAACAAGTGGTCGGAAGAATTATTGCAAAGAAAGAAGTCTCGGGCGGTGTTTAAAAGTTATAAGCCAAGCAAAAGTTAACACTACAATGAGTGTATATTTATTTTTGAACTTTTGACTTGTTAAAAAATTTTTTCTGGAGAAAACAATTGTAATTGCACATTTGTTTGCTTCGATGTATGACTTCGTGAGATGCGACAATTCCTTTGGTTATTTGTTATAATAGTTTATTGAAAAATGTTTGTAATTGTATAATATGTGTATATATATATGTTGTTGTATTGTTCCGTATTATGAGGCATCTGGTTCATAGAAACGCTGCGTAGTCAGGGCACTAACAATAATAATAACGGCGCTGCGCGGCTCATTGGGAGTTTTTTTGGAACCAGATGTGGGGATGAAGATGAAAATTTATTGTGATTTACTAATAATATATAATGAATAAAAATTGTAAAACTTACTGGTATTATGTAAACATAAATTGGAAACAGTAATTTAGAGAGTTTTCATTTCAGGGAGACAGACCCTGAAAATTGTAGAAATAGATAACTTCAACACCGAAAAATTGGAGCAAAAATACCAGCTCCATATGAAACGATGATACAGATGCAAAGTTTGGGTCTGCGCACCCAGGAAAATTTTTAGAGAATTTAAGTGTATAGTTACTTTAAGTATATATATGTAAAAAGTGAGAGTGGGCATGAATTAAACAGTAATTATTAATGTTGGCCTAGTTAATGGAGTAAAATTTATTGTCACGAGTTTAAAATTTAAAATTAAGTTGAATATTAAATTTAATTCTAGGATGAGTAATGAAAATTAAAGTCAAGATAAATATTGGAAATTATAAAAGTTAAAATGAGGATTTAAGATTAAAATTTAAATAAAACTTAGAAAACGAAGAGATTCAGAAATAAAAATTTAGGCACGTAATTTATTAAGGGCATTGAGAACCCTTAAATAAATCACGTTTTTCTTTTTGGAGGGGGTTGTGACGTCTCTCGCGTCCTTCTTCTAACATAATTCCTAAGTTCTTTGACGGCCACGATTAATGGCAAAACTTTTCCAACCCAATACCAAGAAGAGAAACGGATCGAATATGTAAATGAGATATACTTTAAAAGGATAGAAAGTTTGATGAGAAGGAGTGACAAGTCTAGAGATAATTTAGTGTGGAATCATTCGGATCAAGTGTTAGTCGTCCTATAGCTTTGGAAGAAGGATACGTTCATATCAATTAAATTATAAGAAAGTCTGAATCTTCTCATCTAAAGTTACGTTATAGGTATTACCTCAATCGATGAAGGAAGGTGACTCTACAAAAGGTAATATTTTGTATAGGAAGTTAGATTAGTCAGATAATTTATTATAATTAAGATAAGTGATGTAGTTGCGCGATCTGACTTGAATATAAGGTTTAATTGGGTGTTAACTCTCACTTTAAGAAAGTTGTTAATTAGAATTAAGTAATTTAAGTTTTTCTTAATAAAAGTTGTGTTAAGAATCCAAAATGTCTCATCATTTAGATAATCCCACACCTCTAGCTTACGCGGATCCTAATAGACATAGTCATCACAGGATGGCTATGTCTCAACATAAAAAAAATGCAGTTAATCATAATGCGGTAGATAAAGGGTTAATCTATATCTTCATGTACAAGCATTACTATTTACAGAACTTAATACTATCACAATAAGCAATCCGTTTTAGGTGGGTACATCGTCTGTGCATCTTTTATCAAGTATAAAACTAAATAGAAGCTAATATGTTTTTTTTATTAATTATACCTTGTTAATCACATGCGCGGCATTTACTCCATTTTCACTTCTGAGTTNGTGTGTGTGTTTGCCTTCTACACGAAAATGCAGGCTCTACATCTTTTTAAAAGTGATCGCTTTTAATAACTCGTAACTGGCTAAATTTATTTCTTCCACGGCTTTCCCTTGGTGCATTTAAGCTACATTTTCGATGGGTTTGAAAGAAGGCATCGTGTCTACTATTTTTCAAAACCTACTGGTTGTTTTTCTAGTTTCAGTTGGTGATTATATATCGGAAAGGAATTGTAGATAATCGCCAAAAATAAATATTTGTAGCCAAGAATAAATTCTTTAGAAAAATATCCTGCCGTCATTAGTTGCAGTTAATTCTAAATACGTCCAAAATAATTAATAATAAATTTAAAATTGAAATAATAAATGCACATTGTATTCTGGCTATTCTAACCTAACATTTCTGCATATTTTTGTCATCAAAATTAAAGTATGAGAAAAAATCAGATCATAACGTAAATGTTGCAAACTGTCCTCAATGCTGCTACTATTTATGTTAATTAAATACAACTAAACACAAAATTGCACTTACACGCATGTTGGTGCCGGGAATAAGCAAATTCGGTGACTGACATTAAGATGCGCAATGGACGCTTTTTGGAATTGCGATCTGTAGGGTTGTTTAAAGTGAATGAGATTTCTGAGAGGGGTCATTATTCACTCGTGATATATATATCGGGTATAAAGGAAAGCTCCGTCGTTTTTGAACACTTGCACTTTTATGTCCTGTCGATCCTTAGTAAGAATTCGGATCTGAATGAAACCGGTTTAAACTGTTAGATTAGTATACTATCAATGATTTACACACATTTTATTTTTATTAAACTGGTAAAGCTCTCAAGATGAGTGAAGAAAAACTGCACTTTTAGTTGTTTGAGTGCCAAAAAGGGAATAACGCGATGGAGGCAAAAAGCAACTCGTGTGGCATGTTTGGAGCTCGAGCATGCCAAAGATGTCTTGTGAAATTTCGCTTGGGTAAATTTTCTTTGAAAGATGAATCTAGTTCAGGAAGGCCATCAGATGTGTCAGTGACGAAGTACTACACAGTGTACATATTTGGCCAACAGAAAGGGCATGATCTTCACACGTGGTAAAAAATACCGCATAAAAAGTAGCAGACTTGGGTTGGGAAACTTTACCTCAGCCAGCATATACTCCTGATATTGCACCATCTATCCTCTATTCAGGTGGTTGCAAAACTTTCTTGATGGAAATGAATATATAAATTATGAGTGTTCAAATGGCAGCGGAAGAATACTTTCTTCCCAAAACAGATGACTTCTTTTCCAGAACTCTGGGGGACAGTTGTAATTAACAAAGGACAATATATTTTAGATTAAATTTTAAATAAAAAGTGAAAAAACTATTTTTTCCTTAGGAAAATACGACAGAACTTTCCCTTAGAAACGATATACGGGGTGGAATAGATATAATTTAAAAGAAGATCAAAAGTGGCGAATAATTGGAAGAAACGAGGGAGTCAAACACAAATGGAAGTCACTTAAGATTTGAAAATCCCTCAAAGTGTCATATCAAGAATTTGAAGCCACTTTTTAAGCCCCAGATCAGTTGACAGATAGCGTGGTCAACAGCTGCATTCGCAAAATATTTTCTGTCACGGTCGACTCGAAGTGATTGCAAGACTTAGTTTTAAACCTTCAGGCTACCACAGGAACTCGAATTAGCCGTCCCATTTCTAAACAAAGGCTCAACGAGGTTTGACTGTTAGCGAGAAAACCAATAGTTTGTGTCCCATTCACTCCAGATTTTAGAAGAACCTATTTAAACTGATGCCGTTTTCGTGTCAAATTTTACTAAGAAGACCTAGTATTGTTTACTGACGAGTCTAGATGCAATCAGTACATTGTTTCTAGTCGTAATTTGATATAAAAAAGGAAGGATCACAAGATTTGCCTTCTCTAGTCCGTGAAATATCACGTTTATGTGACAGCTGTTTAATGGTTTGGGGAGAAATCATAACAAATAACTGCATCGAACTACATATCTTTCAAAGAGGTTCTGTAACCATCTGGCGATATGTGGACGAGATACTGGAATACCAAGACTGATTAGAAGTGCTGTTGGTTCAGAGTTTTTGTGAAACAAGTTTTGATGACAAGGGCTCAGTCATATGGAGCAGCGGTCGCCAAACTTTTTGACCTCACAGACCAGTAAGTTCATAATTTAAATCCCATGAACCACTACTAGGATTTTTTAAGTGTTAAATATATTTATAAAAAAATTGTGTTCCAAGAACTCGTAAAATGTACCTAGTTAATAAAATAAAACTATTAATTGTAACCAAATTATGAAAGCTTTATCAATAAACCATAATAAAATAAACTGTAAAAACAAAACAATTTAAAAATGGTTTAAGTATATCAAACTTTTAGTATCGTACATTCCTAGTGTGATGAATGTTCCTGCTTAATTGAAATAAGATTATCAATATTTGGATCCAATGTTGTTACTGCAAGATGGAGAACTGCTTTTTCTTTTCAAGCTGAGATTGGTACCCTGTTTTGATGGCTATTACAAATGAACAGGCCTTTTCACGTAAATAAGTTGTGCAGAATTGAATCAGAATTATCATTGCCTGTTCACTAAAAGGGTATTCACTTTTTTTTATGGAAAGTCAAAATTGAGATCTTGATAAGGATGAATGAAATTTAAATTTGAGAGTTTCGTCGGACGATAGGTCGATGAGGCTTTCTTTTAGATGCATGCTTTATTATTCTGAATTTTCGCGGCACATGGATCTATTTTCTACATATAACAATGAAGCCACAACAGTACGACTTATTTACCATGGCATTATTCTAAGTAGCATTTTTATAACTTTTCACATATTGTTATGAATTGAATTCAGGGGATCAGTAAGTATATCCCACATTTTTCTGGGGACCAGCGAAATTTTCTTGCGGATCACCACTTTGGCAACTTCTGATATGGAGCATATGTAGTATCAGAATACTTGCAAACAGAACATACTCAAATGGATTGGCCTACTTACTCGCCTGACTTGAACTCAATTGTGGGATGCGTTGGAGCACACTGAACTCGATATAAATATCATATTAATGAAACTGTGATTGAGGATTACCAACAGTTAAATTTTTCTTTTGAGGGAAATTTTTTTTCGTTTTTTTTATCTCATCTGAACATATATACCAACACAATATGATTTGTCTCTCTTCTCATTTTTAACAGCAAATTGTTGAACATGTTTTTACATCCAGCGCCAACTAAATTCTTATTTTCAAATAAATAAGAATTTCAAAATACATTATTTTACTCAAACCAGAAACATAACATATTTAATGTTTAGGGTAAAATGTAAAGTATTTCTTTTTTAGTGAAATTATTAAAAGTTTGAGAAAGGGGAGATACATAAATCTCTCTCTCTCTCGACACACTTACAATACTAAAAATTACAATAGAGACATATTTGATTTCATTTGTGTGGCAGTTAACAAAGAAGTTGTTTTTTCTACTACAAAAATTGATTCCCAGTACTTTGAAAAATGGTGATGCATGAAAAGGAAATTTTGAGCATTACTTGATAAAAAATCAAAACATACTGAAGTTTTTAAAGTTTGAAAGGTACTAAGCTATACTTGTAGCTGAAAGAATCAGAATCACAACTACATTTCACGGGTGCATTACCTTCGTACACTGCTTGAACAAATGATGGCAAAAATAAACAAAATTATCATGTTCATGAATTTGTAAAAATGAACTGGCTTGTTCTTTAATAGCAAGTATGAGAAAAAGAATATAAAGGACTGGACTTTTATTAAAGGGGAGGGGGGAGGAATCAAATTTAGAGGATGGAAAAAGAAATTTTACACTTATTTCCAAAACTTTTCTTGAACTAGTTAAATCTAAGTAGAAAAATAATTTTGGGGTAAATTTTCCTTATAGAAATGTTGTATGGAAATTAAAATACATAATTTAGTTTCTGAGCAAACACAGATTGAATGCTTAACAAGATTTTAAGGACATTTGTACATTTTTTAAAAATTAGACATTTATATAATTTCCATTAAAAAAACTTATGTGGTTTAAAGATAAATAAAAGTTTGCTAAGGATTAAACAATCAAAGTTGCATTTGTTAAAAATCTATGCTTTCTTTTTTCCAGATTAAAATGTTTTCAAAGTTTGCAAGTTCTTTTTTTTTTTTAATATCATTTAACCATATGTTATCCTAATAAAATGTTATGAATCAAAATAGAATGAAAGAAAATTCAAAAATGTGCATCAGATAAAACATTTTATTTTTAAAGCTCTAAATAAAAAAAATCTTTTGTAACTTTTTTACAGTCTTAACATGATGAATATAAGGTGTAAATATTTATTTTGTTAAACAGATACATGTATCATTATGAAAAAAAAAAAAAAAAAACCTTTCATACAAACACACAGTGGTATCTGCTTTTTATTAAAAATCAAATGATGTTTATGGGTACTAATCTTTGGGAATGCTATTTTCCAAATTTCTCAAACCAAAAAATATTTGGTATGAATAAGTAAATGTTTTTTTAAAGAAACATTTTTAGAAAATGCCTTCTAGCAAATTTTACTAACGCAAGGCTTTTCTTTAGTTTGAACATGCAAATAGCATTTTAAAGTACCTCTTTGAGAAAATCCTTTCTTGCAAAATTTACACACATAAGGCTTTTCCTTTGTATGAATACACATATGATCTTTTAAAGAACCTTTTTCAGAAAATACTTTTTTGCAAATTTCAGAAACATAATGCTTTTCATTTGTATGAACACGCAAATGAACAATTAAAATGTTCTAGAAAATGCCTTCTCTCAATGCCTTCTAGAAAATTTCACTAACACAAGGCTTTTCTTTGGTTTGAACAGGCAAATAGCATTTTAAAGTACCTCTCTGAGAAAATTCTTTCTTGCAAAATTTACACACATAAGGCTTTTCCTTTGTATGAATACACATATGATTTTTTAAAGAACCTTTTTCAGAAAATGCTTTTTTTGCAAATTTCACAAACACAATGCTTTTTATTTGTATGAACACGCAAATGAACAATTAAAGCATCTCTTTGAGAAAATGCCTTCTTGCAAATTTCACATACAAAAGACTTTTCATTAGTATGAATTTGCAGATGTCTTTCTAAAGTATTGTTATTACTATATGCTTTCTAGCAAATTTCACAAATGCAAGGATTTTCCATTGTATGAATACGCAAATGATACTTTAGGTTACCTCTTAGAGAAAAGGCTTTCTTACAAATTTCACAAACATAAGGCCTTTCATTGGTATGAATACGGCAATGAGCCATTAAAGAGCTTTTTTGAGAAAATGCCTTTCTACAAATTTCACAAACATAAGGTTTTTCCTTTGTATGAATACGCAAATGATTTTTTAAAGAAGTGTTTTCAGAAAATGCCCTTTTGCAGATTTCACAAACATACGGCTTTACCTTTGTATGAACACGCAAATGATTTTTTAAATTAACTCTTTGAGAAAATGCCTTCTTGCAAATTTCACAAATATAAGGCTTCTCATTAGAATGAATACGCAAATGACTCTTTAAATGACCTGAATGATAAAAGGCTCTATAGCAAATTTCACAAACGTAAGGCTTTTCATTTGTATGAACACGCAAATGAACAACTAAAGTACATTTTTGAGAAAATGCCTTTTTGCAAATTTCACATACAAAAGACTTTTCATTGGTATGAATGCGCAGATGTCTTTTTAAAGTATAACTATTGCTAAATGCTTTCTTGCAAATTTCACAAATGCAAGGCTTTTCCATTATATGAATATGCAAGTGATTTTTTAAATCCTTTTTTTCAGAAAAGGTCTTTTTGCAAATTTCACAAACATCTGTATGAATATGCAAATGATACTTTAAAGTACCTCTTTGAGAAAATACATTCTTACAAATTTCACATATAAAAGACTTTTCATTGGTATGAATTCACAGGTCTTTTTAAAGTATAGCTATTATTATATGCTTTCGTTCAAATTTCACAGGCCTTACATTGCTATGACTAAGCAAATGTCTTTTTAAAGTAATATTTTTAGAGAATGTCTTCCAGAGCAAATTTCACAAATATAAGGCTTTTTGTTTGAATGAATATTCATGATTTTTAAAAAATACTATTTTATAAAAAAATGGCTTTTTACAAACTCCACAAACAAAAGGTTTTTATTGTTATGAATACACAATTGCCCTTCTAAATTAAATTTTTGGGAAAAAGTCTTTTGGCAGGTATCACAAGAAAAAGGGTTTTCATTTGTTTGGATAGGGAAAAATGTTTATCAGTAAAAGTCTCATTGCAAAAATAACATGTGTAGGGGTGTATCATATTTTAGGTAGAGTAGTTGGTTAAAAATTTTTGAAGACTGATTTTCTCAGCAAGAACATACTTATGTCATATTAAAATGAATTATTTGTTCAGTTATTACAAGTACGTATACTTTCCACTGAATGGTGTTGCTCTTGTCTATGGAATTCACTTCAGTTCATTCAAAAGAAAACATCTTTCTCTTGGATGCTTGGGCATTCATTGGATTATTCAGACACAGTTTTGCACTTCAGGACTTCTTTACCCCAGTATTCAATGAGAATGCTTGAAAAATAAAAACAATACATAGTTCTTTAATTTTTTTACCATATATATATGAATTAAATGTTATAGGAAAAAAATATTTCTTAACTCAGCAAGCTAAAACAAGAAAATCAGTTATAAATAAATGAAGCCTCATAATGTTAATAACTAAGCATTTTCCATATGAAAAATCTTTTAATATGAAATATACAATTCTTACTTTTAAACATGATTTATTAACACATGAAGTCACATTTATTTACATAAAAGTAAATTTTTAAAATTGATAAAAAAATCCTTGAAACTAAGATCTTTCTGTTTTGATATGACAGTGACAGTACAGTGACATAATACAGCAACATATGTTTAACTGAAAATGCATAAGAGGAAATATCGGTTAACACATATTAATACAACAGTCCCGACAAACTATGTATTTTCATGCATTTTTTTTCTCTTAACAAAAAATGCTTAACACAAAAATAATTCCCTGCAGGGAATGAACATAATATGGAAAACACCAGCCATGCAGGCAAGATTTAAGAAGGGTGTGAAATGAAAAAGAGGTGGTTTCCCATGATTCATAGAATGCTAATTTGGCTTTGAAATACCCTATTAATGACCTGTGACAAAGCTAATTTTGTTTGGCTAAACTACTTTCACCTTCCACCCCTATAAACACCACACGAAAACATCTCAGTTGGCTTTGGAATTTGGTAACAATTATATCGCAGTGTGAGTAAAATTCAGGGAGTTTGGTTCATGTTTCCTACCCCTCCCTATTTTAGAAGAATTTTTTAACCAGCACAATGACAAAGAGCTCAGGGGGAAAAACAATATGTTATTTTGCTTAAAATGCAGCTAGATTTTCTTTAAGCAGTTGCTCAAAAGTAGATGAAAATAGAAATCTGTAAAAATTTTGTATTGCTAACTCTACTTTATAAAGAACACATGAATATATACATGTCTATGGAAAACAATGTACTCTAATAAACTTAGTTAAATATATTTATTTATTTTATAATATCCTTTAACATGATATTCTTTTAATACGAAAAAATGTTTCAGTCCCCTCAGTTACATATTAAATAATTTTTACTGTATTATGTTCCATGCAATATTTTAATTAATAAAGTTTGAAATACTAGCCACACTTAAGTGTCATCTATCTTTTTTATAGATTATTACCAATCTCAATTTTACAACATGTCAGATTTTATAAAGACATTGCCATTAGTGAATTTCATTTTCTACTTACCAAAAGTTTTATTTTCTGTTTAATTAAGCGCATTGCATTGCTATTTGCAAGATGTAGCATAAAATAAGACACAAAATTTTATGCCCTCAAAAAAAAAACAAAAAAAAACTATACCTAATGGATCAGTTTGAAAACTTATTATTTATACAATTTTGCAAGATTTTTCATATGTACTAATTACAATTTAAATTAGCTATAATTAAAAATAATTAAAGAATTCATAATTTATCAGAGAAAATATTTTAAGGAAGCATTTTGAAAAATCTTTAATTACATTCTCTTTGATATTTATTTCTAAAGTCCAGAATTTGAAAAAAAAAATGCATCTCAGATTAGTTCTATTTTTCAATAATATTTTTAATAAATTCTTATATTTTGTTGATTCTTTATTTCATCATATTTCAGCACAATATATGTAGTGTGATTACTATTTAATACAACATGGCAGATTATCCGTGTATCACAAATATAATTGTGCATATCATATATAATTGTGTTTTGCTTATCAACTAACTTTCAAGATTAAAAACATGCATCTGCAGCAAAGTAATTGTTAGAAAGATGTAAATAATTTACATAATGACCATGTGACATATGTTAAATTCATTTGATTATAATGAAATGAGAAATCTAAAATATTTATTTATTTTGAGAAAATAATCACATCCTCCCCCCCTTCTTTTGCTGCTTTAATGATACCAGAAAACAAATTATTCATAAAATAAGTTTTATAAATAATATTTTGTTTATCTAAGCTACTTTCCCTCTCCAATCCTACACAAAAATATCTCATCTTGCATCACTTGGCTTTGGAATTCGATGATGAGTATATCTCAGTGTGAGTAAAAATCGGTGGTTCACATTTTTTTCTATTTTATAATTTTTTTTATGAGCACAATGGCAAAGAGCTCAGAGAAAGTAAACTATTTTGCTTAAAATGAAGGTGGAGCTTCTTAAAGCTGGTGATCAAGAACAGAAAAACAAGAAAATTTTGTATCAAATTTCATTAAGTTCTAGTGAATGTTTTTGCTTCATTGATTTTTTAAAAAACACACATATGTACATATCTATAAAAATAAAATGCACTCTAATAAACTTAATTTTGTTGAATATATGTTTTTTTTTTTTTTTTGCAATATTCTTTAACATGAAAAAATATTTTATTCCCTTCAGTTTCGTGTTGAATGATTTTCATTGTATATCATACAAATGTTAAAATAATTCTGTCTAACTCCTAAAATGACAAAAACATTGCAACACTAGTCTATAATGAGTTGATTTCTTACTCAATTCCACATCAGTTAATACTAACAAAAAGTGTGTCATTGTTGAAGCTCACGAAAAACTTCATTAGAATAACCTATATTAAAGACTTGACACTCTAATGTATATTTTCTCTGTATTGTTTTATGCCATGTAAATAACTTGAATTCCAAACTTAAAATGTCTGCTTCTTCATAAAAAGCAGATTCTTGAATTACTTTTCGTTCAATGAACATAGTTTCAGGTTGGACAGGAATACCTGATCAAAACCATGGCTAATATAACAATGATAAAATTGGCATAAATAAACTTCATAAGTTGAGAAGCACTGCAATTTATTGTGAGAATAATATAGTGCACAACAGAGCTTTCTTTCCAAACTAGAAAAGAGATGGGTGCAATGATCTCTGAAATCAAAACTAATGTGTCTAATTTAATTAGAGAATTCTCTGTTTATACATCATTTGTCACAAGACACACCCTATTAATGGGGGATTTTAAAAATTATTCTGGAAATAACTTAACCATTCCTGGAGGTGAATGTTAGTTTAAAGTGAAGTATAAAATTTTCCCCATATGTCATAGTTAAATAAATATGTGAAATAATTAAATGTCAATTAAATTGAAAACCAACATGTAATAAATAAAATTCAAGTAGCTTAAACATAGGTTAAAAAAAATATTTGTAATGACTGAGTGCAATCAGGAAACCTGGAGTGCCCCCCCCCCTAAATAAACCTCCTATTTTAAACCTCAATGTATTAAAATAATGCATAAATCAATAAATAACTTACATGAAATTATTCATTAGAATTATTATCACTTCTAAAGCACCAAACAAAGAATCTGAAACAGAAGACATCATATATTACATATTTCCAATAAAATTAACATTGAACATACTATTCAAAACCACAATTCATTTAAAAATCAAACATTTTTTTACAAATTTAACTTTTAATACTTGTTCAAAAAATTATTGGTATTAAAATGTCTACCAATTTCATCAAATCAAAATACATCACCAAATGGTGTGATATGCAGCCATTAGTGGAAAACCATCCCTATGTATGTTCAAACATAATAAAAGTGATGACAACATTTGACTTGTGGTTTATTGTATCATACTTAAGCAATTATTGTTATATGCATAATTTATAATTATTATTTTATACATAATAATAGCATATACAAATATATAGTAAGATGAAATCTTACTATATTCTGTGCTACTTCATTTGGCGAAGACTGAAGAATATACATCAATATTTTGAAGAAATTGCCTAAATTGTAAAACAAGTTATTTTGACTGAATATGTACAGGAATATTTATTGGTCATTTTCTAATGAATATTGTGGGATTTGGCAACAGTTTTTGAATAGGAAAAAATGGTCGATGGGCTAATACTTTATAATATTAATAAAACCATTAACTCAAAAAAAGCTGCATTTAAATAAGGAAAATTCACTTTGTAAGCTATTACATTAAATGTTTTACTAAAAATAAACAAATTATTTGGGTACTTATGTACTATTGTAACAATGCCAACGTTCAAAATAACTCACCAAGTTTGCAACCCTGACTTCGCATGGGTCCTACGTGCTGAATGGGCAACCATGTGTGCTTTGTTTCATGTAATGTTGTCAATAGGTTTTGTTAACATGCAAGTACCTTAAATCTCTATGCATAAAATAATCAACCAATTTTCTTACATACATTTGTGCTTAAAATTTTAAAATAAAGTCACATTCTTAAAAATAAACATTCAAAATAATTACTCAATACTAATATTTAAATAAAAATACTAAATATGTATAATATATTAAAACTGAATAAAATAAAACCATGATTTATAATTGAACACGCATTTAAAAAATTATAATCTTTTAAGGTTCTTTTCTGTATTGCCGGCACAAATATCACCAAGCAGGCTTTATTGGCATCAAGAAACAATATACATATAAAAAAAAAATGGAAGTTATCATTGGTTTTTCATCCATTTTTGATGTATTATGAAAAGAGGTTACTGATAAGAAAAGACCCCAACTTGTTTTGAAATGTAGTGGTAAGACATTGCGTCGGTTGTATCATTTTTGGTGACTGCGCCTGCAAAACGGAAAAATATCTTTGTTTTAATAATCCACAAGTAAACAAAACTTTATGAATTAACCATGTTTCTTAAGAAATAAAAAAATTATTCAATTTAATAAAAACATAAGAATGTTGAAATTAGGAAGGCATTAATTTCACATATGGAGCTTGAACAAATGATTGTACTTTTCAGTTTTAGGAACCATGCAGTGAAACATTGCAACACGTAAAAAGCCTGTCAACTTCTATTCCATCATTGTACTTATAATGAATGTAACTTATGGGATAATAACAACAATGCTCATGTTGGTGATAATTTAGAAAACAGTTGCCAACCCATTGTCTCTGTAATTGATTATCTAACTGGCATACATATAATTTAAAAATTATTCTAAATATTTTTATTTTATAAACTAAATAAAAAAGTCTAATGATAATTTCAAACTTTTATGCAATAATATGAAATTACTTTTAAAACTTGCATTGAAATGGATAAAATGGTACTTAGGTATTATCGCAACCTATTGGCGACATTATATTAAATGAAGCACCTGGTTGCCAATTCAGCACATATGATACATAAAAAAGGCGATTGTGCATAAGTACTGATAAAACTAACAAAAAGTATTATTGTATAATGACAAATAATTTATTTACCCTCCAAAAATTACTTTTTATTTTAGCAATTTGAGAAGTGAGTATCACACTGGACTAGAATGAGAAATCTAATTTAGTATTTGAAAGACAGAATGAAGAAAGAGAAATTATTTGAGCAATTTTTCACAATTAATAGTAATCTTTCTTTCAATAATTATATAATGAAAACAAAATAAATGTGGTCACTAACACCTAAAGTCTATAGAAGGTTAATTCTCTTCTTCCAATAAATGTTTAACCCTCTCACTTCGTAGTTATTTTATTAAAGTGGGTTCAAAAAGTGTGTACTTTTTTATAACGCATTTCAAATCTAGTTATTAAATCTACATTTTAGAGTAAAAACTTACAAAAAAATTTCTTAAAAACTTTTTATTTTAAAATATAGAATTAGATCTTAACCCCTTGCTTCTTGCTCTCATCAATATCACGGGGTGAACCTTCCCTCTCTATTTCTCGTGCCTGTGATATTTCCGAGTTGGAGTGTTCAAAAGTAACACGCTAAAATGATTAAAACTATCTATTTCTTATGTCCAAAACCATGTTTATTTTTCATCAGATGGCAGTACTAGATTATTAGTAGCGTGTTTAGAGATAGTTATTTTATTTTAAACTAGATGTTAGCACAATTAAACATATATATTAGCGATATGTTTTTGTAACCTTAGCTCAGTTACATAGTTCCGCTTTTCGTGAATACACGTGGTTATTTCTGAGATAATATATATATATTTTAATATTGTATTCATTACAGAATTAGTCAGGAAGTAAATCGGATTCTATTTTAAGCATAAATGGATCTGAGAGCGATCCTGAAATAATTGTTTGTTTTGAAAGTTCTTTTAATGAATCTGAGAGCAGTGATGAGGGATCTGTACTGTTACATGTGATGTTGGCTTTTTTTCTTCTCATGCTTTGAAATTTATCTTATAAGAAAAAATTACTATTTAACCTGTTTTTACATTGTATATATAAGTGTAATAAAATTCTCCTTTAATGCTTAAAACTCATGTTTTTTAATTATTTTCCCTTTGCCGGAAAACCAGCATTCAGTCATAATACCCCTAAATGTGTGCTTTACTTAAAAAATTAATTTTTGTATTTCAAGCTAAAAATTTAACCAATTTAAAAATAAATGCATTTAGTTTTTTATAATTTTCTTGAATAAAAAAATAGGCAATTTTATGACCGTTTTCTTCAGAATTACTCGACTCTGTTAGGGGGTTAAAAATATGAACATATAAACATAAACAGGAACAGCACGGGTTGCTAAGTTCAATTTCCGTCGGAAAAATGCATACCCGTGGAAATCGCTGATTGCGCAAATTTTGCTACATCTACGTTGCCCGTGGAAATCGCGGGATGCGCAGCGAGAAGGTTAACTCTGACTAATACAATTATTCAAAATTTCGAGTATATACATTTTGACATTTACAGTTTAGTTTTTACTAAAATAAATTTATAAATTTTTCGGTACTTACGTATTAGCATCACCGCACCAAAATTTGCTCCACGGAGTCGCGCCATGATATCAAAACAACAAAGATTCTTATGCGTTTTATTTGAAAAAAAAAAAAACGATTTTCGTGATGTAATTTTGGCTGCAGTGACACTAATACGTAAGTACGAATTCTTCATATTTGTAGATAAAAATTTCGGTCTCTCGATTCCATTTGTATATTGATACTAGATATATATAATACATTTTTGATTTCAAATAATTCTGAGAATTCAAAATTTTACAAGGCATTCTTTATAAATAATTCAATTAAAACTAAAAATTAATTAAAGCGTGAACAAATCTCTATCGCTTACACAACTATGGTTCCGCAGAATTATTAATTAATTAAGGAGTAACATGCGGAGGTTTAAAATAAACTGGATATTTATTTACACTCATAGTACAAATTGAAGCTTTTACACTGTTGCCACTCCGATAAATATGATACAATATTTTCAGTTGACGTGTGACTAACCAGTAGCAGATGCAGATGCAGCTGCTACATCATACCCAGTGAAAACGATTAAGAAATATTAAGGAGTATAATCTGTTAAATGAGATGAGAACCTAACACAGTCCTGTACCTTCCCTTGCACCAGGCTGTTTGTAAGTGGTGAACCCTCTGGAGGTTTTAGACGTGGGAGTGAGTCCACAACTTCTGATAACAAAATGCTTTCTCTAGTTCTCTCTGAGACCTTTGTGTCCTTCAAAGTGAAATATGGTTTCAGTATGTCGATAGAAATCCTTTTTACGATTGCTTTTATTTCGATATCAAAGTATTTTGGTGCTCAGTGTTTTACAGCGTAAGGACCAGAATAAACAGGTTGCAAGGATGAACTGACCGCATTATTGTATATGAAAACATGTGAGCAATTTGAAAGCTGTTTGGACACGAAGACGGTTTTATTTCCATGAGTAGTAGTATCAGATGGTTTCATATCGCGTATTGTTTTTTGTAGCTCTTGAACGAATTCCGAGCGCTGAACGTTAGGAATCTTGGTAGCAAACTCATCAGGTAAGCAACGTGGACTTTCGTACAAAAGTTCGGTACAAGAATATCCTACGTCCTCTTTAACTGAAGTGCGTATTCCACGAAGAACAAAAGGCAAAGAGTCCACCCAAGACTTGTTTTGCTGTAAATGTCATCTCAGGCTTTTATACTTCTATACTGCCTTTCGATTAATCCATTCGAATGCGGATAAAACGCGATCGTCTTAGAGTTTTAAAAGCCAAAATATTTGCTTAGAGAGGAGAAAAGTTGATTCTCAATCTGTCTTCCTTGGTCGTTGTAGAATTCCAAACGACTAATCTAGGTTGAGATCTTGCCTTTTGCAACTATTTCTGCTGATTGATCTTTCATAGGCAGAGTGCTTCAATCCCTATTGAAAAACGTTAAACATCAATCATCGTTAGCAGGTATTTGAAACCTTGGCATGTTTTTGAAGGTCCAAGATATCGATGTGTACACGTTGCAATTGTTCAGGTGGTACAGTAAAGCTCAATAGAGCTGAATGCGTATGACGTCGAACTTTAGGTTTTTGAAATTCCAGGCATGTCCTACTCCATTTTCGGTAATCTTTATTAATGTTTGGCCATATCAATCTTTTAGTGATTAGTTTTTCCTTGTACTTCTAATACCTAACCAGAGGCATCGCATATGAGATATATAGGAGCTTGAACCAAGGGATGAACCAGCATTCCAGAATGACATAAGGCATTTTTAAGGTATTTGAATACCTTACGAGACTCTTCAGTCTATGTCAGTGTTATTTTGTTGCTTGTGCGTTTTCCCTATAATAATGCCGTGCAGGGACGTAGATACTGCCGTATCAGACATACGTGGAGGGCCTTCTAAGCTACAGGGGACCCAACATACACATAAGAGAAAGTATGGTTGATATATTAAGGGGCCCCCAAAAAGGGTGCGCAAGAAATTTTTATATGGGGCCCACACAGGACTAGCTACACCAATGATTCCATGAGAAGTCGTTGTAGTGTAGCCAAATTTGGGATAAAACGGTGATAAAAATTAACCATTCCCAGGAATTTGTGCAGTTTAGTGGTTGACGTGGGCTCAGATACACTTTGTCGGCTTCAACTTTCGATGGAAGAAGACGAATTCTTGTGGCTCAAATTTCAAAACCTAAATATTTAACTTTTGAGGTGCAGAACACACTTTTAGAAACATTTATACACACAAAACGTAATCATTTAACCTTCCAAAGACTGTGAATAAATGTTCGTGGTGTGATTCTTCGTCTGGAGAGGAAATCAAAATATCATCTTAATAGTAGAATACAAAATCTCATCCAGATTACACCATATTCATGAATCTTTGAAAAGTTTTGCCCGCATTGTGTAAGCCTAAAGTCATAAACAGAAATTCGGACAGTCCGAATGGAGTTGTGGCCGTTCTAGTGTTATCTGCTTCGTGCAACAGAAGTTGGTAAGCTTTAATTAGGTCAATGGATGAAAAAATCTTCTTTCCATGTAGCACAGAACTACAGTCCGTAAGAAATGGTAGTGGATAGGTGAATGGTAGTGGTTAACGGTTCTGACCCGGTTTCTTTAAGGCGAGATGCAAGGGACTGTCCCAACAGCTTTTAAAAGATCTGCAAAGACATTGCTGTAAAACATGAAATCAAATTCCACTTTTGCTACTCTCAGCTTTTCTGACGAGAGTTTTCTGGCTCTTTCTGTGACTGTGAAGCACCTTTAGTTTCAATATAATTTCCGATATGTCGCCCATCCGGTACAGTGGTTAGTAACTCTGATTGCGGTGCTGTAGGGCCTGTGGGTTTGAATCTCAGAGAAGGCATGGATGTTTGTAAATGTATAGTGCCTTCATGGCATGGGGGTACTTTAAATAACCATCGAGCCGCAAGTCCTCTCGTGAGGTTGGTGGGAGGGGAAGAGAGGTGGGAGGCCCCTGACAACCCCAGGGTGTTCTCCCTCAAAATTGGTGTGGAATCGAGCAAATTCGTACTGTCACCTGCATGGTGCTCAAAGCTAAGGTTAACGACAGGAGTAAAAATCTAACCCTTCGCCGCGATGAATTTCGTGGACCCAGATCTAATGTTACTGTCGATCAGGTGCTATAAGTAACAGCAACAAATTTTCGTTATTATGACTTTGAATTATATTATTGATGAATGTTAGTCGAACAAGATCAGAGGAGTATAAGGAATATCTTTATACTATATGAGTCCTATTGCATTTAATGTAGGTGGGTCGACATCATGGTGATTTCACAATTGTGGATAAGGAAGTGAGATTCCGTCCATAACTTTGCGATTCTTGCTGTCCAACAAAAGGTTAAAAGGGGCTAGAAGGTTTAAGCCTATTATTTCCTTTAGTGATATATGCAATCGCGAAAAGACAATCGAACGCTTTTTAACACGCTTTTATTAGCTTCACCTGTATATAACGGAATCTTTCAACTTAATTTTTACCCACTTTAAAAGATCAGATTAATTCGAAACTTTGCACACTTGTCAAGGACCGATGACAATACAATAATTTCATAATTATGTTCCATTATTCTGATCAGGATCATCAGGATTAACGATTTTTCATTTCCAGATTTGGTGACTAATTCCAGATTTGGCGACTGCCAAAACAGCTGAGAATTGATTCAGAGGTCTCCGGATTAAATAATTTCTAATGCTTATATTATTATTTTGGAATATTTATATATAAGTATTCCAAACGTGTACTTTTATGCCTAATGCTGATGCAAGTTTTAGAAAGAATATTGAGCTCTTTTTAGTGAAAAAGATCACTGACTTTTCACCTTCCGCATTAAATATTTCAAACTTAGCTCTCTTCCAGATTTCCTTCAATTAGATGATTCTACATTTTGCAAACCAGGCCGTATCGAAGCACTGATAAGATGCCAATGGGTTTTCCAGATTCTAAGAAATGACGTATTTAAGATTAATTCATCAATAAATGAATGATGTTTAAAAAAAAGGGCTTTTATTTTAGATGGAACTAAAAAATTAAAAATAAATTATAGTTTAAAAAAACTAAAAAACACGCTTTTATGTTTAATCGAACTAAAAAGCAAAAAAAAAAAAAAAATTCTTAATTTAAGAATAAAATGATTAACTAGAAAATTAATTTCATCGTGATAAGAGCGTGGAGTGCTCGATATCACTTGTTATAATTTCTTACTATTTCTATTCCGAAATGCAGTATAAAAATGTAGTATAAAGCACCCCACACGCTTTTACCCCAATGACATCAATTTTCTCGTTAATCATTTTATTCTTATAATAAGAATTATTTTTCAATTCCTACTATTAGCTCGCACTGTCTATATATGTATTTATTTATATATTTGTATATTTATTTATTTATCTTGGTGTAATTTTCAATCGTTCATAAAATACATTTTAAAGCGCTGAATTGAGCTGAAATTTTATATACAGGATCATTTTGGATGACAATACAATAATTTAATTATAATTAATAAAAATTTTAATTGATTAAAACTAATTATTTAAAGAATTACAAATACAGCCACGTTAGCGACTTAGCGACCCTTTTGGCGACTTGTGTCAAAACTGGAAAAGGTTTTTTTCTCACGTGTTAAAGCATTCAGTTGGACTGAAATTAAAAGGACACAATACGATACTTTAATGATAATTAAAAAAACTAATTACCACTTAATGTTGTGATTCTGTCCTATGTATATAGGTATTTATATTAATTGTAACTATTTAATAAAAAGTAGCTAAAATAAAAATTTTCGTTGTTGATCTAAGTAGGAATTGACTTAAAAACTATTTTTTTATATTACTTGTTTTGCTTTTTAGTTCGATTAAACATAAAAGCGTGTTTTTTGGTTTTTTTAAACTATAATTTATTTATATCTAGACTAATTCCTACACAATATTTCTTTTCTGTTTTAGCATCTATGATAGTTTTATGAATGATATTTGTAGCAGTTCTGCTGTCTTTAAATGGCATCAATATAAAATGATACGGATGAAATTTTTGCTCTAGAGTCAAGAAAGAGGAAATGCTCCCTCCTAATTCTTTCGAAATTTTTTGAAAAAACTGAGCTATTGATCTGTATGAAGAAACTGTAGTTTTGTCTTTGCGGGGCTTTGGAATTGTGTGGAAGAATTAATGAATGTTTTCAATAATTGGGGACTTTACCAAAAAACTGCTGAAAATATTTAAGAAACACAATCCTTTCAGTATTACTCAGATTTTTGAAAAAATGATGCTGGGATTTGATCTGAACCGGTTGTCGTACTTCTGGATGAATTCTGAAACAAGGAAGGGTTTTTATATATATATATTGAGAAGATTTTTTTTATGTTGAGAAGATCCAAAGATAGAAGTAGAATTGGTAGCAAAGATATTCGCTTGAATTAGAGGGAATCTAGTAAATCTGTTATTGATATTTAAAGTTGAATCTGGATTTTTATGAGTTGAAATTTTTTTTAAGAATATTGAAAAATATCTTCGTATTAGATGCGTTGTTACAGATGCAATCCCAATACAGTGTTTTGGCTTATATGGTGTTAAATTTTAGTTTGCTTGAAAATTGTTTATATTTATTCCACAATTGTGAGGTCAGATGTTGCGAACAGCTCTTTTATGGTAATACTTTTTGTGCTTGTTAAAGTTATTGCAATCACAATTCCAACAAGTATATACTATTAGGTTACAGTTAAAAGCATGTTTCCAATTTAGCGACAAAGACATTAGTATATAAACAATAATACAGAAATAAAAACTGATAAATGAAGTTTAAAATTTAACAATGATTATTTACATTAATGTAATGTACCCAGTATATTCATCATTGCCCAGTTTATAATTATAACTAATTTGAAACATTTCTAAACACCTTTTTTAATCCCTTAAGTGGTCATTCTTTTTTTTTCCTTGTTGCCCAAAATGTCCCCCCCCCAAAAAAAAAACACATTTTTTATTGCACATAATTAAGCAAAATACTTAATGCGAAAACGGAAGAATTTTATTTTAATTTTCAATTTTAAAGTTTTCATACAATTTTTTTTTATAATTGTAGAAAACAAAATCTCTGAAATGTTTGCTTTTTATTATTATTAACATCCTTTTATAAACTTCACTTGTATGTAAAGGAATTTTTGAACTCAATATTTACCCACATTAAAAGGTCAAATTTATTCAAAATTTTGCTCACCTGTCCAGGACCGATGACAATACAATAATTTAATAATTTTCTTCCATTGTCCTGATCAGGATCATGAGGATTAACGATTTCCAATTTTCAGATCCCACCCCACATCTGAAGACTAATTTCTGATTTGATTTTTGATTTGATTGCACACTACCTGGCCGATGCTTGATTTTTATCGAATATTTTCAAGAATCTTAATTCCTGCCTTCAATGAAAAATTTCCTTCACCACAAGAAAAATCCCGGATGAGAAGTCCTTCAGTACCATGGACAAACTGCATTGCACTAGCACTAATAATGCCACCAGAAGAATTAAAAATATGTGCAAATCAAAGACAGACAGATATTAGTGCCCGTAAAACGTACGGGCAAATCAAGGGGGTTAACAACTAAGTTTGATGAGACTACTACAGCCATCTAGCGAGGGAAAACTTAATTAATGCTTTCCCCGACAGACTGCCATATTTTCTTTTTCTTACAAAACCTTTTGAATTTTGACCTTCAGTTTTGAAGAGCGAGTCAGTCGGGCTGTCAAAAACTTCTTCCATCCCCAAACCTTCCACATTTTACTAGGAAGGGATTGATCACATGCCAAGATGATGGGAGACGGTCCTATAGGAATGATGAATACATAATAAAGTGATGTTTTATTATTGCTTTCAAGTTAAAAATGTCTAATAAAAAACAAAAGTTATTTACGACTCAACCTAATATAGGTATATATAGTTTTTGCTGTAAGTAATTTATCAGAATTAAAAGAAACAAACGTAACTAAAAAACTTCTTAACAGAATTATAAAAATCTCAATGAACAAACGTTATCAATTGAGTAGTTACTATAAATCAAGGTGAAGAGAACGTGATATTTAAATTTCTGGATTCCAAAACCGATGTTGTAAGCAATTTAATCCAAAGGGAAAATATTGTTTATCCTTTCCAATTTGGTACTTTACGTAAACCAGAAAAATTTCTGAGCTTTGTTTGTGGAATAAAAATAAAATGGCAGTTGCAAAGTTCGCATATAAGATCAAACTACAAATCAGGTTTCTTGTAGATAATGGAGCTGAATGTTCAATAATTTCTGCTACATCCAAAAAGAAACAACAAAGTATAAATAACTTTGTGCAAATGCAGCAGAAAATTCCAATCTATGGAGTCAAAATGCTAAATATAGATTTAGGTTGCGCCAAGAAATTTCAATACCCATCTGTGATTGTCAAAATTACTAAGGGAATTAATATATATATATATATATATATATGTGTGTGTGTGTGTGTGTGTGTATGGAAACTGTGATTTCCTTCACAAATTTAAATAATTTATTGATTAAATTTATTGTGAAGTTGATTGTGAGGAAAAAACACCAATCTCTCTCAAGGAATTTAAGGTTGAAACCCGTTTTATACTGTCAAATCAAGTAGAGTTTTGCTCAATGTTATTTAAAAATATATTTAGTACTCTTAAATGTGTGTGTTTTTAAATATTTTCAGTAAGCGTTTAACTTATATAGATTCGAATTCTATCAATTTTTCAGAATTTATCAACGAATATTTTATTTTCATAAGAAAATGCAACTTATAAAAATGATAAAAGAAGAGTTGATACAATACTTGAATGTAAATTGTATGATAGTACAAGGAACGTATTTATAAATAGGAGTTTTTGTTTCATTCAGTAATGCTTTCTTCGCCCATTTCATTTTATTTCTTATCAAATTGTATTTCTTGATATAATTAAGAGATTCTTTAATACCTTCGAATCATCTTGAAAAGGAAACATGTACACATAACTGTCATTTGAGAAAAAGATTTTATGAGGAAAATGTGCCGGTAAGGAAAACCTCTGGATGAACAGTTTTTGAGGTGGAAAGAATGTATTGGTTTCGAATACAGATTCTTATCACTATCTCACTTTGCATGCAGAAACATCTGTCAAAGATCGTCGAGATACGAAAGTCGGATGCTCGTGCGTGGCGCAACAACACATGTCCCAGAGATCATGCAAATAGGGTGAAGAATATTAATGATAAAAAGAAAATAGAATGCGATAACCAAAACAGAAAGATAAGAAACGAATCCTTTTTATTTCTGTTTTTTCTTAAATCGCAGTTAAATCGTCGTATAAATATACGAATTCTCTCTCGTGTCGTATACAAATATTATCTTCAAAGTCATGTATATATATATATATATATGTCGTGTTTACTAGCCTTTACCCGCCAGCTTCGCTAGGTACTTCCTGATGCTATATCACTATATATTGTTTTTAAGTTATTCATATTTTAGTTCTAGTGGTCACGAGATCGTGGCCAGCGTGTCATGAGTTCGATCCTAGTGCCACTGAAGACTCATTGCGTACAGGGGGCCGATGTACGTTAAATCCGTCGGGGTTCAATGTTTTCTCGTTGGTGTGGTGTGGTAGTCAGGAGAGGGAAGTATCAGATCAGGTGTCGTCCTCGTCACTTGACCGAAGTTCAAAATTATGTAGTCCGTCACCATTAGCCCTCGTGTTGTTTTATAGTGTGACGTTAAGGGTGGCTCACTTCACGCAGCATTTTCCCTTTGATAATTTGTTTGTATCATCTTTTTCCCATGAACAATTTTTTTAAAATAAAATTAGAGTCAATAAAATTATATAAATGCCTTTCTTTCCCTTTAAAATATAGGAATCGTATTTTCTTAAGGATTTTCAAATGTTTGATGTCGATAGAAGATTTCACGCTTGTAAACGATTTTCGAATTATAATTTTTTTATGATTTTTCATAAGTAAAAGCGTTATATAAATTTTTTTGGGGCTTAAACTTTTTAAAAAAATGTATATATATCTCATCTGGTGCAACGAGTAGAACGAAATTTTTGAGTAAAATATTTGACATGTTATCGCTGTCAAATTAATAGTGGAGAAACAGAAGGAAACGTCTGCGATCCTATCAGAATAACAGTGATTTTAAGGATGTTTTTGCCATGTGATGTCAAAGAATAGGATTAGAATTTGGAACATTTATTTCTGATTAAAAAAAAAAGAAAGAAAAAAGAACAGCTCTCGAACATTAATACGGAAACACATTTTTCCTGCAGTGATGGACTGCTTTTTGGAAAATTAATTAAATCAGCATAAACTTGAAAAATGGGTTACCAAATTGATGACTTTATCACTCTTGGTACAGATTTGGCGACAAATGATATCGCTCTGGAACCATCGAGAAGTCTTTGGAATTGATCATCCTGTATATTTCCATTTCCATCCGTTAAAAAAATATAATCAGGTGATTTACTTGTAGAAACAAAATCAAACATTCAGTCAAAATCTTATCTATCTGCAAAAACATTTCTTGACTCTCCACTTCTAGTTACCCCTCATAAATCTTTAAATTCCTGTCGAGGTGTCATTTCCGAACCTGACCTGCTGTGCACTTCTGATGCTGAGATCCTTGAGGGATTTACAGACCAGGGTGTAGTTCAGGTCAGAAGAGATGCTGCCATTATTCCAACTAAACACATAATTTTGACATTCAATAGCCCTAAGCTCCCGACCACAATAAAAGCCGGTTACCTTAATTGCAAAATTCGCCCATACATTCCGAATCCTCTGCGCTACTTTAAGTGCCAGAGGTTCGGTCATTCTCAAACTTCCTGCCGCGAACAACTAACATGCTCTAGGTGTGCATCTGTAGGACATTCTTCTACAGACTGTACCCTAGAACCGAAATGCATTAACTGCTCACAACCTCATTCCACCGACTCCAAA
>BMAV01019194.1:40759-55591 GCA_019973955.1 Trichonephila inaurata madagascariensis
CACCGGCTCTCTTTGGATATTGTAACTTCCAGACTCGATGTCGGCGTTTGTCCGAGGTCAGACAATAAACAATGACCCCATGTTCTTGCCACCTAATGTCTGTTAGGAGCCATAAAACTTCGCATGAATTGAAGGGTTAGGTTCACCCCAATGGAATACGTCACAGCGCTAATTTTCTTGTTCATGAGTGCATACGCTCTTCGGATTTTTATTTCTCTAAGAATGACTAAACGACTTGAGCAGAGGTATTACATCCAATTTTTTGTCAAAAGCTTGGTGATTTTCTAGGTGAAACAATTCTTAAGATTCAGCAAGGGTTTGGAGACGATGCTATAGGAGTCACATAAGTTAAGGAAGGGTTTAACTGATTCAAAAGGGATTGCACATCGGACAGCGTTCTGGAAGGCCCCAAAACGCTTGAAATGTAGCTGTTGTTGGAAAGGGGGGGGGAGGAATCTGGCAATCAAAGATCGTAGTTTAACTGTACGGGAGATTGCTGAGAAAGTAGAGATCAGTCCAGGTTCCCCATGTGCAATTTTGTGTGATCATGCGCAGAGTGGATGCGAAGCTTGTTCCCAGCTTCTGTTGGTGGAACAGAAAAATTCCGTCTTGTAGTTCCACATGACTTACTGGATACTATCAACGCTGAGCCTGGTTTCTTTCGACTTCTGGCTGTTCCTGAAAATGGAAAATGGCATTGAAAGGATCCCATTTTCAGAGAAGAGATGAGATAAGGCACGGCGAACACCATTGCAAAAGAAGCCTTCCAGAAGTGTCTTCGGCAGTGGACGGAATGCTGGATTGTGAAAGCTCAAGAGGCCTACTTTGAATTTGACTAGAGTTCCAATCCCGTAAAACAGTGGTCTTCAAACTGTGTTCCACGAAACCCTGGGGCTCCACAATACATCCCTAGGGGTTCCACGAGAAACAGGAAAATTCTAATAGTAAATTAAAAATGTGTATGCAAAATAGTTTCTCGTTCTGTACGAAGTTTGTATGACCACAAGTTTCCCAAGTTCATTCAAGCCGTTAAAACTGAAAATTTTATTTATACAAAATTTTATTTTTTTATAAACGTTTTTTAAAGTTTTATTATAATTTAATAAAATAATATTAAAACGTTTTTTCTTTATTATATGTATTACCAACAATAATATGAATAGTCTGTTGTTTAATATTCCACGAAATAATTTTATACTCGTTTGTACAATGTTCTGCAAAACTAATTAGTTTACTATTGAAAAATGTACTTTTTTTTCATTTGTGGAAAAAAACACTTATAATGAAGGAGATATGGAACCGACGTATAAAAAGATTCGACGTTAAAATATAAGTTTAAGCAAGAACAGCCCCTAAATTTTAGGTTTGAAATTCAGACAAAATACAAAGGATTTCTCATACATCTATAAACAATTTAATGCCATCTAGAGCAATGTATTTAAGTGAAAAATATTGTTATTTTTATAACAAAAATAAGTTATAAAAATAAATTAAATGCACAATGTGAAATGTGACTGCAGATAATTTCACTATGCCTAGACTTTGACAGTTTGTGCAAAAAAATGTAAGCACATATCCCAGTTACCAAATATCATGGATGCCTTGGTGACAATTGGACCACAAGTTAATATTTTTATAATGAGTAAATTATTTTAAAATTACATCAAAAATATTTTAATAACAAATGAATACTTTTTAAAATTGTATTTACATAAAGTTCTTATAACATGCTGGTCTACTTTAAATATTTTAAGATATATTCTTTTAAGTGTGGACACTGGGGTTCCCCGAAAGTACCGAATCATTCTAAGTGTTCCGTGCGTCGAGAAAGTTTGAAGACCACTGCCGTAAGATATTTCTTTCTGGCCAAAGGTTGAATAGATCTTGTACATATAATATAGGATGTAATTCGTAATTACTTTTATTTTAAGGGTAAGTGATCAAAACAGTTTGGAGGTACTAGGTTTTTGTGTATGAAATTATCAATTTCTTCTGATGTTATATAAATGTGTTCTATAATTCGTCTTCTATATTGAATTGCTTAATTGATTTTTACTTTATGTGCTAATGCAGAAAACTATGCATTCATAAAATGATTCTTAATATTATAGACATCGTTTTGTACGCATAGATATGTAACATGAAATTCGGGATTTTTTTTCTTCTTTTAACTGGAAATCTGTTTCGAGTGTTTGGATTATCTTCGGATTCCTTCATAAGTGGCGATTACAGCTTTAAGGGAAAAGACCCGAGACTTTTTTTAGGAAGAATTATCGTCTGCCTCAATCATAGAAAACAGCCTAATTCAATATCCTATTCATTTTTTGCTTGTAACATGTGTTTCATATTTTGTTCCCTATACTGAAATTCTTAGTTTTATATACATAAAAGAAAATTTGGGTGTTAATTTTGAACATTTTTCAATGACACTGTGTGTGTTCTAAATCTCTCCTTCTATATAGTTTATAATAAACTATATAGAAATATAACTAACTTATACTTTTCTATATATAGCCTATATAGAAAATTGTATAGGCTATATAGTTTGTAATAAACTCTACTTGAGAGACTGAAATTACTTTCAATGTCAAAGATAAAAATGGCATTGAGGTTTTGAAAATTGAAAAAGATGGATGCTGGTGTATTATAAACAATGGTGGCAGAGGAAAGCTTTTAAAATTACTGAAAGGGAAGTGGTTTTAAGATTAGCCAACACCTTCCCCCTTCCTGTTTACAATTCTGAACGAAATTCGACATACAAATTGACACGCACACGCACCTTTATATATCTTCTTAAAATATTTTCTTATTATTCTTTAACATTAAGGAGACATCCTTAACTGTTTGTTGTGAGATCAAAGGTCCTGTACTCCATTTGCCAACTTTATCACTGATATCATCTTGATTGGAAAGTGGATTTGTAAGCTCCCTTTCTTTGTGAAATTGAACGAATCATTTCTATATCCCTTTCTTCTGAGGCTGTAATAGCTTATTTTCTACATATGTATGCAACGTAACTAAAAGATTGAAATTGCACCTTTATTATGTATTATGAATCTTTTCAACAGATGAACAAAATAAAATATAAGTATTTCTTCAATATAGTTAAATATAAAAATAATCTTTTAAGGCTGTTTTCGCCATACGTGCGAGAGCGTGAACTTCACGCGGAGCACATTTTCGGACAGAAAAAATGCCTCATATTTTATAAAAATTTGTGACATTGTAATTTATGCATTTGTTTATAATATGTTTTTAAAATTTCAAAATATTTCATGAATAAGTAGTTTTTCCTTATAATATGTGAAGGGATAACTCATTTAGCATTACGGTATAGAAACAAATTGAAAAACACATTTTATAAAAGAAAAAAAATGGGTCAACTCGTATAAAAATGAGTAGTACGATGAAATAAGTGATTCTCTACAGGATAGTGTAGCCAGAATATAATATTAACGTTTGTGTGTGTGTGTGAGAGTACTTTTATATCTGAAAAAATATTCCGAATTCGGCCCCTATTCTTTAACATTAGCCGAAGATAGCCTTAATGTGAATCATGTTCCTGCACTGCTCTGCTTTGTATTGCAATACCAGAGGTATAATTTGTATAATTTTTAATTTGAGACGATTCAGAACGTTCTGCTGTTAAACAACTCCTTTGCTGACTCAAAGTAGTTTTCATTTGAGAAAAAAAAATAACTGTTATATATGTAGAACCCTAAGATAAGATAATTAGAACCCTAAGCAAAAAACGCAAACAATCTCTCATCAAACAATTAAATCTCTCCAGGAATGACATCCCCGTTAGTTAAAAATATCTGTGTCAATTTATCGTTAGAGTTAAATTCGAAATTATTCGTAATTCCGTAAAATTTCCTTTCCATAATTCTTACGATGTTAATTCAATAACCTCTCCATTTCTAAATTATCAATTTCCATTCAGTCAAATATTAATAAATTTTTAGAGTGATGTAGATTGCAACTGAGAGAATTGTACCGCATGCCATAGGTTGCCAAAGCCTGCACTGTAATGATATATTTGGCGGCAAATTTAAAAAATAAAACTATATAAAAAAATATTCCATTATAGTTTACGAAATCCCTCTAAGCTCAAAACTAAAAAAAGTTCGATTCGGAATGTATACAAGGCTTCAGGTGTCTACAAATAAAGGGATCTCATGATATTAAAATTTACGATCAGATTCTTTTTTATATCTTGCTGTTATACTGAGCCATGTTTGCTTTTAGATCAACGATTAAGCTTAGAAGGGAAAAAGCTAACGTGATAACAGTAATCAAATTTAAAAAAAGAACTATTTGCCTGCCTTTTATCCTTATCTCACAGAATGTCAAGTATTTGAGCAATATGGATGACAGGTTCCTTTAAAATTTGGATCATCTGTTACGATGCAAAATTATTCCCATACTTTTTGTACAAATGCCAGGAAAATCGCCAGATTGTTTTCATACTAGTCAATCTCGCCAACATGAAGTCTCTCTGTGTGCTCGCTTTGGTATTTTGCTGCGTGTACGTCGCGGTAAGTAAATCTTTTGGATGTAAATAATTGACATACTTTCTATGATCATTTCTTTCACACTTTAAATACCTTGTTTTGATTAGGTAAGTTGTGTTAATATAATCGATATAATAATAAGCTTTACATGGATATAGTAATAAGCTGTTGTAAATAAGCTCTGCGTTCTTTATTTATAACATCAATATTTAAAGTAAAAAGATGACTATTCTAGAAAAACTTTTCAGAGCTTTTTGAACTTAAGATGAATACAACGAAAGGCATTATGAAAAAAAAGTTAATGTCCGTTAAAACAATGAAATCAATGTCCAAGAACAGCTGTTACAATGCTCATAGATTGAACATGACAGTCTCGTGAAAGTCTGAGATTTCTCTTTTAATTTAGAAGTTTTAGTATGAAATGGTTTTGGCCCAGCTTTCTAAAAATCTCGTGACTTAATATTTTGTATCGATTGGTTATAGGTGAAATCAGCTATCGATCACTGGATGGGAATAACACAAACTGATGAAGTTTCGCATCTGAAATTTAACTCCGTCAGGTCAAGTCTTGACCTTACTTTCAAAATTTATGTGTGTAAGGTGGTATCGGGGTTCCTCCTATGGGCCAAATGCAAACTAGCCGGCTTTTCTGTCGGAATGTGAGTGAACAGCGCAGGAAAGTTGCTATTGAAGTATGATTTTTTGAAACCTTATGAAGATTTCGTGACAATTATCGGTTATAGGGACCGTTGGTTGGTGATTGTTTTCCGAGTTGTCACCAAAACAACACTGGCGTGTTGATGACAACTCTCTCATAATCCAGTAAAATGCATTCACCATAAAAAACAATAATGGAACAGAATTTGGCATGTCTAGGTGTTTTCGAGTTTGGCTTCATGGCCCACCCTTATGACCAAAAAGTACTATTTTTGTAATGTCATAAAAAAAAAAGATAGTTGAAGATAAATGAAAGGGATGCAAACTTTAGTTACATGATTGTTAAATATTGAAACTGCTTGGCATGATTTCTACCCGTAGCATTCCAAGAAGGAAGCCGAAGCTGTTTGCTTGGCGAGACTAAATAAAAAGTATAAAAAAATGATATGTCTTCTAAGAAATCATGTTTTAAATGATTATTCTACATTAAGATTTTATTTTAAAGATAAATATAATATTCTATTTTTATATTCATGGGGGAGATTAACATGGAAGCATTTTCTCCTCACTAAAAAAGTAAATTTTTTGCTGCTTTTATTTTCTTGATCAAAATAAACAATGACGATTTTTTCCCCTTCCAGGTGGCAGAGGTGAATAATAAATGTGAATCGAACGCTGACTGCGATGAGGACGAATGCTGCGTGAGTTTCCTTCAGTCCCTGAAACACGCCAAATGCAAGAAACTAAGGGGAAAAGGTGAGTTGAGAGGATGTTAGAACGGGGCGGATTCAGAATATTATAAAAATGATTGGAACATTCAATGCGATTAATTGCAAAACGAGCTGTTTTTTGTGGGAATCTATTTTAGAGCATAGCTTTATTTATCACTGATTTCGCAAACTCTGTCAACTCATTGGATACTATCCAATACTGGGAAACGAGTTGTTGAAGTAGTTTGACACCATTACGAAAAGTGTGGATTACATTAGAATTCTACCGTCATTTTTGTGTACATTTTAGCCAATAGGGAAACCCAGTGGGTGAGTGGTAGCATTTCGCGCTTCATCTCCGGAATTCAAATCACGAGCTGGGTAAGGTCGACTCAGTCTTTCACGCCTTCCGTGAGTCGATAAATGAGTGCCAAGCTTGCTTGGGAACTAAACACTGGGGGGTTTCGCGTCAGACTGAATACCTGACTGAAAAATCTGTTTACGCATCTCAATGCCCAAGGTCACATTGACTGAGATGGGCACAGTAGGCCTTGACCCTCTTGGGCAGTTGCGCCATTGAGTTTAGTTTAGTTTTTAACCAATAGTTGAAGAAACTTTCATTCATAAATGCTCACATTTCTTTCCGAAGTAAAATTTTAATATATATTGCTACAACATTTATCGCGCGATTTCAAAATTGCGCCAAATTAGTTTTCTATCCAAGACTGTCGCTTATCACATGAAGGGGGAAAAAGATTGTTGACACTTGATGAATAAGATAAATGCTGTAGAATTACACACATTCAAAGTGAAAATTAGGAAATAGTATTTGAAAAAGCATGATGCGTGTAAAATGGGGCTGAAAATATGAATTTCCGAAACAAAAACAGAATATGAGGAATTTATTAATGCAGAAAAAAAGATTAGAGATTTAAAAAACAAGAGTAGCGATGAAAATTTTAAAATAAGACATGAAATTTTAGGATCTAAAGAAGAAATGATTGAATGTGTGGATTATGAAATTTGACCCTTGAGAAAATATGTAGTAACTTTTTCATAGATAATTTTCATATTATTTCTACATTTATCAGATTAAAAAAAGGACCCAAGTGAGTGAAATCTTATCCAAGAGAAAAAAAAAGAAAGAAAATCTCTATTTTTAGAAAACAAATAAATGGAAAATGAAAATTTGGATAACTAAACGACCGACCCTTATAGCCTGCAAAAAGAGATCCTGGTACTCTCACCAATAACTGCTCTAATATTCATAATTCCATTAAAATACAGTGTAACATCGTGAGAAGGTAACAAATGAAAGATTGAATTTTAAAATAAAAGAAGTATTTATTTGTTTCACAGGTTTCTATATATGAAGTAATAAAGTCCCAGTTATATGCCAAGCCGGTGCAGTCAGTCTAAGTCACGGGAATTCCATCTTTTTCCCGAAAGGCACTCGCTCAACTCTCAACGTCACCGGTGTTCATCGTCTCACCTCTCATTCCTCTCCAATCTCCTTTTTTTCAGGGATCCTCTCAAGTTTTCTCCATCCAGGGCTCTTTTTCAAGTTATCTCCCTCCAGCCCTCTTCTTTAAGTCCCCTAAAAAAACCCTTTTAAACACCAGGGCGGGTCCACACCACACCCCTCGTCTCTTCTCATTGGCGGGCCACAAAAGTCTGCCCGCGTCCCCGGGCCACATTCGTGTCCTATTTGTGCGGCAAACACAAATACATACCCTGTCAGTCTGGAATGTAAAGGTGCCATCATTCTTGTCGAACATCTGGATACACTTGTCTATCACACCACCTGTGTTCTATAATCCCATTCTCTCGACACCGGCTGAGGCGACGGGATTCTTTCAGACAGGCTTCGCCTATTGTCAATGGGGTACCGGCTCTCTTTGGCCATTATGACTTCCAGACTGGGTGTTGACGTTTTCCCGATGTCGGACAATAAACAATGACCCCATGGCCACGTGCACTTGTCACTTAACAACTGTTCGGAGCCATAAAACTTAGCATGAATGGAAGGGTGGGGTTCACCCCAATCGAAGACGTCACAACAAACAGGCAAATATCCACAAAAATATCAAATAAATAAATGATTCGAAGTACACAACACGAAAGACGTTACTGATAAAGAATACGAAAACGGTTAAAAATTCTAAATAACTACTCGAATTCAGCACCGTTACGTACTTATTTAATAAACGTTTAACTAGCACTGTTTAATGATACAATTTTTGAATAAAATTTCAGGACTATCATACTGTAATGTTAACGCCTCGAACTTGGTGAAATTTATTGCTATTTGGCGCAAAAATTCCTAGCAGTATATCAAATCAATACTTTTTATATTCTTAAAATTGTCATTTAACGTTCGTTTTAAGTAAGTGAGTTAAGTAATGTTAACCTTAGAGGATTTTTAACCTTTCTTTTTAAATCTATATATATATTATTTAACAATTCATAAGTTTGGAAACTTCTTTGTTTTAAATAACTTAAAACAATTTCTTTCAAAACAACTTTTCTGGAAAAATTCCCTCTTTTGGCAGTCTGTAACAATCGATAACGCTTCCTGCGAGGATGCTTTTACATCATTTGATGAATTTCTTTTTTCTAACCACTTTGTTCATTCATTTCCAATAGAATTTTGAAGTCTTAGCAAATGTATGAGCTAAATTGGACAACTGTTGTAATTATCTGAAGCTTCTATTTCTTTAAAAAAATGAAATGTATTCTTTCACAAAAGAGTTTAGATTTCAAATAATTAAAAAAGTTTCTTAAAATTAAAAAGATTTCCTATAATTAAGTGAATGAGTGTGCTAGTGAGTGATTTAAAATTCATTCGTTAGCACAAAGTGGTCCATTTCTGGGCTAATATAATTTATTATCTGTACACAGGGACTCTTCTAGCTTCTAAATAATATTCAGCTCCTGTTTCTATTCATAAGAAAACAAGAAAGTTTCATTTGAAGAAATTTCTGCATTTTGGTGCAGACCACATCTCAAGCAAACTACTGACTCACTCCCCTGTGGCTTCCGTTCCTCCACTAGAGGGAAAACCTACATGTACTCTGCACCATCTAGTAGTTGTGACAAGAACAAACTGGTTACAAAGTTAAAATACTATCAACATTAAAAGGATCAGAGAGGAATACGATCGAGTAATGCTGACGATGCAAGAAAACACCTCCAGTGTATAGTTAAGATAGAATCTCTTCTGCTCCTTCGTTGGATTTGATGAAGCAGTCAGAGAAGCAATTCAGGCTTGGATTATTACCATAAGTCAGCAACAACAGGAAAACCATCCAACAAAGTCTGTATCAAAATGCTCCAATTTTGGTTCAAACAGTAGAACCCAAAATTGGAGAGATGAAAAATTCACGAACATAAGAGAAAGGGATTAATTGAGTTTAATATTTAAATGAATCTGTGTTTTATCAACATTTGTATATCTTTAATAGTAAAAAAAAACCGTTGAAATAAATATAAACCATAATAATTTTCAATTCATAAAATTGCTTATAGTTATTGTAACAGATCTCTAATTGCGAATTTTTTCAATTTATCAAATGGAATAAAGTTCGAATTTTGGCTTATCGGAGCAAAAAATTGCTATTCAGAACACTGGCGTAACTAGTCTTGAGGGAGGCCTGTATCAAAATTCCTTAGGGTTTTTTTTTAGCCTCTTAACATATTACGATTTTTTGCTTACGTGATTTGGGGCCCTTGAAAACTTGGGGGCCCTGTATCACGACTGATACGGCGGTAGCTATGCCCCTGATTCCAAACTCACCGAATAAGAAGATTTTATGTTCTATTATCTGTAAACGATAATGGATTGTAGTTTTTTTGTTTCTAACAATGATCTTTTGCTATTTCAGTGGTGTCTATTTTAGTTTCTCTTTCTCCCAAACAGGTGATTGGTGCGTCCCCAATGTTAATTTGCACGAGCAGGAGAAGTACCACTACATGTGCCCTTGTGTCGAGGGATTGAACTGCATTCCTGAGGAAGTTGAAGAAAGAGATGACGGAGTAAGTACACATTTTTTTTTCATTTTTTTTAAAAAAAAATTCTATGATTTTTCATTGAAAGAATGTCGAGTGCAGTGTTCATATTGTGCACATAGTATGATTCAAAATATTGGATCGTGTGGAAACGCTCACGTCGATTTTTGGAGTGAGTGAGGGAATATTGACGTAGCACTATTCAGGTACACGAGGGCTTTTTGTGACGGACCTCGTCATTTTGAACCATGGTCAAGTGATGGGGACAACACTTGAGTTGGCAATACCCTCCCCTAACTTACCCACCACGCCAACGAAAGGACGTTTGAGCCTCGATATATTTAACGTGTATCGGCCCCCTCTGTACGTTGGGTCTTCATTGGTACCAGATTCGAACTCATGACTCTGTCATCTTGACCACTAGGCTACCATGGGCATCTTCATTTATGAGACATTTATCGGACGAGTCTGAATACATCACACAGGAAACGTGTCTAAATCCTTAAAAAATGGTATTTCGGAATTAAAAAAACTTGCGAAAGGTCATTTTTTATATACATTTTTGAATAGCGATTGCTATGATGCTTTTATTAACGTTGCACTCTTAACAATACAGCTCCCCATCAACTTCATTAATTTTTAAATATGAATGAGAAGCTGTTTTCCAGCTTAGGATATAATAAGCTTATGAGATTAATTTTGATCAACTTCGAGAAATATAGGAAACTGGAAGACGTTCTCAAAAATGATGGCATCGAGTACCATACCTCTTAATTAATCTGGGAGTCGTCAAGTCGTAAAAGCAAAGGATGACCTGTAAGTTTACTCAGCACCATGGCAACTGTTCCAGAGGGGGTGCGAATGACAAAAGTGGGGGTTTTTTTACAAAAAAAAAAAAAAAAAAAAAAAAAAAAAAAATTATAGACGTCGCCGTTCATGCTCTACTAAAGCACTTGACAAGATACGTTTTTACAGCTTGTAACGTCCCACTATGTGTTGATTCCTGTTTTCTGAAATTTCATGGAAAGTAACATATATATAAATTTTTGCTTTTGAATACGAAAATATTTTAATTTCCAATGGAGCTGTGGATCGATATTTACGATTGTAGACTTGATACATTTTCCGGGAGTTGGTATCACTTTTAAGTGGGGCACCATATAGCGGAATATCAATCACCGCAAAGTAATTTTGACCTGAATTTAATTTTGCAGAGAACACCCAAGACAAACAGGTGCTCTATGTATCTTTAACATGCAGCATTATCATATGACATCGACGCTGTCAATTTTCTGCATCAGGAAAACCCACAGCCTTGGGCCGAGGTCGAACCCACAGCCCTAGGCGTACAAGGCCAGCGATAAATCTACGAAATATGAAAATCTCTATTATTCCGTTTATAGATTTTAGTATTTACAGAGATAATATTTTATAAATATCATATATAATGTGATATAAAAAGAGATGTAAAACATAAGATGCCCCACTTCTGAATACCTCCCAGTAGTCTGTTAGAAAAATACCTCTTAAAATAAAAATTTCTAATAAAACAATATTAGAAACATAGGACTCTAAAAGTCCTTAAGGAACATTATAGCCAGATAGATAGAAAAAGGGACTTGTAACCGATAGATAGTGGGCCCAAAATTCATGATTTGAAATAGGTTGTTGTACATGTTAAGTCTGTTCGTGACTACTAGCTACTGAGGTCACAGATTTTCCTTTTTTCTAGGTCACAGCATTATGTTCATGAATTTAAAATGGCTGGTACAGGATGTCTTAAAAGCTGAATTAACTGGGGGAAAAAAGGAGTACAAAATTGCAGCAGTTCGATAATGTTTACGCGAATCTTCAACATCATAATCTTTATATATAAAAATTACGTGTCACAGTGTTTTTGTCCGCGGTAAACTCCAAAACTATTCAACCGATTTTAAAACAATTTTGTATATTGTGTGTCCTTTCGTCCAACTTAAGATATAGGATACTTTTTATTTCAATTAAAGGCGTCATAATTTTTTTATTGCCGGAAATGTGAAGGAAGAATCCGGGGAAAAAGGGAAAATTTCTAAAATGTGGCAATGCGTGTGTGTCTGCTGAAGCGGATTTTGTTGACCAAAGTGCACGAAAAGTGAATGCCTGGCGTATTTCGGGGCGTGAAATCCGAATTTCGAATCTGTTTCCAATAATACCCGGAACATTGCCGGATAGCGCCGGTCACAACTGTATTTTAGACACATCGTGGGAGGAGCTTACCTTAAAAGCCTTGGAGCCCGAACGCTTGCTCCCTTACGTATTTCAAAATGAGCAATCCGAATCTTATATGCTATCTGAGAAATTACCGTAACTTTGCAGGATAATTCCGGAAGACCGTCTATTATGCGAACCGTGACAGGTGCTTACGGGGACCCTAAAGGTCTTTGGGCGAAAAAAATTGCGTTTCTGGTGTATTTCGGGATGGTGAACAAGAATCTGGAATCAAATTTTAGAAATTCCATTAACTTTGCCGGATAATACCGGACGGCCGTTTATAACACGAACCGTGGCAGGAGAGAGAGAGAGAGCTTACCCTAAAAGTCTTAGAGCAGAGAAAGGGCGTTTCTGGTGTACTTCGGGACTGCAAACTGGAATTTGAAATCGAATTTTAGAAATTTCTGCAACTTTGCTGGATGACCATATCTTCGACACACCGGGTCAGGGACTTACCTCAAAAGCCTTGGAACGTAAAAACTCGGTCTCTGACTTATCTCCAAACGGGCAATCTAAATCTGATATCCAATTCGAGAAATTCCCATAACTTTGCCGGATAATTCCGGCCGACCATATTTTACGCAGACGGTGACAGGGGCTTACCCTAACAGTCTTGATGCGTGAAAAGTGCCTATCTGGTGTACTTCGGGGTGGTGGACGAAAATCCGAAATCGAATTTTAGAAGTTCCCGAAATTTTGCCGGATCATGCTGGAAGACCCAAATGTCCCCTCCCAGGAACTGAACTTGCAACGAAAAAAGTCTCCAGTTGTGTATAGGGGCAAGAAATGAGAATCTGATATTTCAGAAATTCCCGTAACTTTGAAGGATATTACCGGAATTAGGTGGAAAGACTGCATTCAAGTCCCTCTTCAGGATTTTCATTCCCTCTAGCAATTGAACTTACTCGCGCTGGAGCATCAAAAGTCAATCCCGTGTGCATTTTGGAGTGTGGAGTGAGAATCTGAAATCGAATTTTAGGAGTTCGGATAACTTTGCCGGATAATGTCGGACGACCATAATATTCGCGGCCTAACTTGCAGACGCAGGGATGCAAAAAGGAGTGCGAAAATTCCCATCCAATTCAAAAAAGGCCCATAGCTCTATCAAACAACGCCAGATGATCACAATGCGAAACAATGCTAGATCTGTACTTTATGCGAACCATGGCAGCGGCTTACCTTAAAATTCTTGGGGTACGAAAAGTAATTATCTGGTGTTTTTCTGGGTGGGGTGTAAAAGTCCGAAATAAAATTTTAGAAATTCTCGTAATTTTGCTGGATAATGCCGGACAACCGTAAAGCCCCCTTCAGAGACTGAACTTGCAGGGCTAGGTGACCGAAATTGGTCACCGGGTGCATCTTGAGGTGGGGAATGAGAATCTGGATTCGGATTTCAGAAATTATCCTAACTTAGCTGGATATTGTCGGAATGAGGTCGAATGGCTTCGCGTTTGAGTCCCGCGTCCGGACTTTCATTTCCCACAGCAACTAAACTTGCAGGCACAGCCTTGCAAAAATACGATTGCAATAGGAAATTGCATTGGTAATTGAGTTTTCAGGCGTTGTTGTCACTTTGTTAGATGGTGGACAAACTACACATTCCTCATTCAAGGTGTCATTAGACATTCATAAGAAATCAAGCGCAACATCTACCATTAAAAAAAAGGCGGATTGGCTACGGTATTGCAAATGAGTTCGATCATAATCAGATGATTTTTCCATATCCCATAAACATTCACTCGAGGCATTTCATAGAACCTTGCAAGATATAGCACAAAAGATATTCGAGAGATTTCATAGAGCACAAAAAATATTCGGTGGTGCTGTCCTTCTACTGTGTGGTGGTTTATCCCCTCTCTCGCGCTACTTTTACTCACGAGATTAACGCATGATTAAAACAATCTTTTTTATGGCGAAGCATCGTAGCACTTCGATTGACCATAAACACGCGAGTGCAATTGCAAGTCAATCAATCGGAGCAAGTATTAACTTCGGAGTAACCAACTGCTGGATATTGGAAACGGTGAAGTAGAACTGCATCCCAAAACATAATATATCAAATACCCAGACAATTTTTGTACAAAAAAAAAAAAAAAAAAAAAAGGAACTGTGATTGAGACTGTCTTCCCGGATACAATGTATAATTACCTAGATAATAGTTGGCTTGGTAGTCCTGTTACTTAAATGTTGATATTAACGAAATTAACTTCCAGATATAGAGTTATTTCCAGGTGATCCAATGCCTTTTAAATCAATCGACACTATTGGTGATGAAAACAAAAACGTAAATTTTCCAACTGAGTTCTAGAATTCTTTGGATATATCAGGAATGTCAACACACAATCTTCGGTTGAAGATTGGTTGACTGGTTATTATGCTGCGTAACTTAAATCCACACTTAGATTATGCAACAGTACATGTTTATTCTCTTTAAAAGAATTACCGGGAAACTTCTTGAAGCAAACATTTTCACTGTAAAGGTTAAATGAGAAATCGTCCTATTGCCACTTGTTCCACTGATATCGTGTGGCCGCGGTAGCCGAGTGGTATAGGTATCGGATCGTGGCTTGCCTTGTCACGAGTTCGAGCCCAGTACCACTGAAGACCCGCCGTGTAGGGCAGCGATGCATGTTAAATCTGTCGAGAGCTGAAACGTCCTCCCGTTGATGTGGTGTGGTAGTTAGTAGAGGGGG
>BMAV01019194.1:55691-126912 GCA_019973955.1 Trichonephila inaurata madagascariensis
GTGTGGTAGTTAGTAGAGGGGGGTGCCAGCTCAGGTGTCGTCCACGTCACTTGACCATGGTTCAAAATTACGTGGTCCGTCGCCAAAAGCCCTCGTGTAGCTGAACAGTGTGACGTTAATATTCAATCAATCTATCAATCCACTGATATCGTCAGAATCTCCAATACTCTATTCAAAAGGCTTCAATTACCAATTCCTTTGGTTTTCGCGATGACCATAAATAATTCTCAAAGCCAAACAATGTCCATTTGGGGCTTAGAAATTCCATGTTTCTCGAATTATATGTTGCACGCTCACGTTTAGGAAAACCGTCAAATCTATTTGAGTTAGCAAAAGACGGGTTACTGAAAAGTATTGTGCACCGTTTAGAGATTAGTTATATTAAACTTATTTATTGTTATACTTTAAAATGATAAAAACAATATTAAAAATGGATGAAAATCAACGTTAGTCACTTCATTCATAAAATTAAATCTTCTTATGTTGTTATTTGACAACTTTGTTATACTATACTCAAATATAGGAGATGAATACGAAGCAAAATTTTTAAAACATTATGTTGTGTTATGCTTAATTTCAACTCTCCGAAATTGTAAGCGAAGATTAATTTGACTGCATTGAATGGCTTAGAATAATATTAAATCAACGTATTAAAACAAAGCCACAGCAACGCGTGGACGAGTAATCTAGTAAATTATATATTTTCCATTTTTCCTTTAAATAAATTTACTTTAACCTGATTTTTCATATCGTACAACTCAAGTATTTCATTTATTTTGGTTTGATTTTTTAAAAAAATATTTGCAGTTCGTTCTATTCCAAGGTCCATTTAGAAAGAAATATGAACAGATTTTGTGTGATTTGTACCGTCGCATTAACTCTTTTAAAACTTAATTATATTCTGTAACAACTACATTTAAACACTACCTCCTTTGACGATTGGCGACAGCCAGGGGGCACCACTTGTTCTTTGAGAAGCGAGAATTCCTTCTTCCCTCGCTCTTCTGCCCTGGATCGCCCCCGAAGAAAGTCGTTTACACGTCGAGTTAGGGAACGCCTGTTTCCCTTCTATAACTACTTTAATAGATGTGTGTTGTTTTATTGAGTGACCCCCTTGTGTTGTGGTAAATTAAATATTATTTGTTCCTGTACAGCCTTCTTTATTGCCAATAAAACGTAGACACGACATGAGGGATTGTCATATAATTCTGTTAAAAAGAAACTATATATCTTTAACTCTGAATGGATCTGAATTATATTGGTTGTGATTTATACTTTTTTGAAATAAAAATGATTCTGACATTGCCGTTTTCTCATTTTCAGATCATCATTTACAGAAATTCAAAGTGTTTGGAATTAGGAGAAAACAGTACAGTTTATTAAAGCATCGGTTTTTTTCATATAGATTACTTTGAAAGTAATGAAGTAGCACAATTTCCACGTAAGCTGTAATAGTTTAGAAATAAAAAATTTGATTCTGTATCTTCTTGAAGTTTCTTTGATATTGTTGTGCTTGATAGTTATTTTAATTCAGTAATGCAAGTGCCAATTTTTTAAACTAATTATTATTATTTATTACAAATTACTAATGTTATAAAAAATTATATGCGTTCCAAGCCTTTGACTAATTTATACGTGAGTAGAATGTTAAGTTTTGAGTTGTATGAATATTTTCTTTCAGTAGTGATATTTTTCACTCGATAAATTCATTGTTGATGATGAAATAGTCCAAAGAACAAAAGATGTAGAACTACTTTTAGATATTTTGTACAAAGCTTTTTTTTTTTTTTTTTGTTTTGTCTTTTTTAGACTAAATTATATAGATTTTTCTAGTATCTTTTTTACCACCAAAGTACATAAATTAATTAATTTTCAGGTTAACTAGGTAATCTACGCACTAACTAGGATGACCCATTACAGTACGGATTGTTTCATTTATCAAATTACCTAGGTAATCTGCACATTACCTATTAGATACTTGTTAAAGAGAAAATAAGATCTTTAATGGAACACAATAGCAATGCTTCTGTACGCTTAAATTAACTGTTGTTTATTTATGTTTTGAGATTTGAATAATAAAGTTAATGCAAACGAACCGTCAACACATTAATTGATAGAATCAATCCTCAATCAATTGAAAAATTACTATACAAAGAATCAAATGATTTAAAACAGTATTTCACAAGTAAAGAAATTTACATAATGTTGTTTAAATTTTTTTCAATATCTAAAGAGAATCACGTTAATGCAATCAAGCACACAACAAATTAATCAATAGAATCAATCATCAATCAATTGAAAACTATAATACAAAGAATCAAACGGTTTAACATATTATCATAATTATGGCAATAAATTTGCTAAGTATATAATGAATCTTTTATCATGGTTGCGATTGCTATATCGGTATATGCAATTATACTTAATAATGTTGGACTTTTTAACACTTAATTTGTTTCCAGAAGATACTGGTCATCGTAATTGAATTTATTATTCTATATTAATTCAAGGATTTTTTACTATCTCTGCCATTCTGTGTTTCTAAATGTTTAAGATAGATAATTCTGAGAGGAGTCAACGTTAAGTCAAAATTCCTAACAGAAAGGAAATGATAGAAACTTTTTGAACTTAATAACGATACGGAAACCGCTAGTGTGAAGATTACCAGGTTAAAATCCAGAAAATTCTTAATTCCGCATTTTAATAGAGGAAATAAGTTAATCTGCAGATTAACGGCTTTCGAATTTTAACGGTAACATCCAAACAAATGAGGCATTTTGAATAAAGTGAAAGACATTACATGAACTCCGAAACTAAAATAATTGTATTTGCGATATTGCTTTTTCATACTTTTCTTTAGTTCATTATCTATTTTTCATAATCAAACCTACAAATAATGAGACAAATTAAGTATTATGGATTCTAAAAGCGTACAATTTTTTCCGTAATTGTAGACATTCCGTAATTGTTTTTCATTTAATTGTAGACAAGTAAAAAGGCAAAACATTTATATCGTGATTAAAATTATTTTTAATCTATCTCTAACTAAAATTCCTTGAAAAAATAAGCAATTATTCCAAAAATATTTATAATTGTTCATAAATATTTTTTTCTCAAAAGCTTTTCCGTATTGATGATTGGAGTCTCAAATATTACGCTGATTACAAGGGCAGTCATGTAAGAGATGATCAAAAAGCCGAAATACAACATTACCTGAAAAGAATAATGTAAAAACTATTAAGAATTAAATAAAATTTCCAGGTTAGGTACACAGAAATGATTAATTCAGCTCTCAAACAGGATTCAGAATAAAGATTATGGAAATTTTAATTAGATATAATATTACAGATTTAATAACCGAACAGGAACAAGTCCTTACGGATATATATATATATATAATTATTTATTTATTGTTTTTATTTCATTCAAATTTTTTTTAAAAAGAATGTACATTTTCTAAGAAATTTAAAGTTTTTTCTTCAAGAGAAGATGTTTTAATATGTATTAATTTATTTTCCCAAATTAGCAACAGAGCATATTGTATAATTCTACGGTATTCTTGTAAAACGTTATACACATTAAGGGCCATAGCGGTATTTTTTAAATTAAGATTTTGGTTTCTCTGAACATGTATGTTTTTTTGTTAAATGTGTGAACACTTTAAAATACTCTTCTAAGCCAGCGTCTTTTTTCTTTTTAAGAGTTTAAAACTGAACGATACTTAAAATGAGCTGAAACATTTGCATTAAATATGAATTTTAGTTTCATTAAATTCGATGAATTCAAGTAAGATGGATAAATTAAGCTAGAATTGCTTCAAAAAAAATTTAAGATTTTTATTATTTTTTTTATCTATAAAAACTAGAACAAAATGAAGAGTTCTCTACAGAGACTATCTAAATATAAATTAGTGATGTAAAGGATCCTGTGATATTCATTATCTATTAAGGAATTGGTATTGTATTAAAAGAATAGATTTTATTTATAAGTCTTAAAAATTTTTAAATTAATTTATGGTTCATTAGAAAACACTCTAAACTTGTACTAAATCTCTTCTTTGTCTCCATTGTCATTTTAAACAGGTTTCCTCTGAATATCTGGTTTATATAAACAAACAAATTACTGCTAGGATATACTATATACTACACTACGTAATTTTGAAAAAGCAACATCAAGAAGTAACCAGAAAGAGAAAAAACTCGTCAGACAACAACAATAAGTGATATCGGTTTTGAACTGATAACACAGAGCGAGAGCGTCAGCTCATTAGGTGTCAGGACCTCCGCAGACAGCAAAACTCTAAGTAACACATCTAGGTACAGAATCAATGAGAGTACAGATTTCTTGTCAACCATTTACTACAGTTCGTCATCTCTACAAGGTGGTGGCAAGTTATACAAGAGGCGTTCAATCACGTCCCAGACGTGTTTGATTGGTGAGAGATCAAGAAAGAATGATGACTAGGGATGCCTCCAGATATCTTACACAGTACGTTGGTTGATGTATGGAGTGTGTTGGGCGTTATCCTGCCGGTAAAGCGAATTGGACATCCTCGAAAGAAAAGAATCATACAGCCCCGAGTACGAACCAAAGGCGATCTGCTGTCGTACGTGATGACACCCCAAACTATGATACTAACTGCATTGCTGTGGGGTGAAGCGTTCCACAGATATGGCCTAATTGGACCTGTCACCACGTCGGTATCATACTCGCACACGTCGACTACCAGTGGACAAACCGAAGTATGGCCCATTTGAGAACACCACCCTGTGCCATTTCGTCCTCTACATCGTCCAATCTTGGCACCATCGCAAATAGAATTGAGGTCAATGGCAGTCTAATTAACAGACGTCATAAGTGAAGACCACCGGAATCCAGTCGACGAATAATGGTTCTGGTCAATATGGGATCATCAAAGATGTCCTCAACATTCTGAAACTTTATGGAAGATGTGGCTTAGGAGGTCTCCACCCCTTTTTGAAAATTCCTTAAACTTGCCTCATTTTCATGCTTCTTTGCAACAATCGATGTATCATGGACAGGGGCATAGCTACCACCGTATCAATGATACGGGGCCCCAGAGCTTCAGAGGCCCCAATTGTAAAATTTTGACTCTTTCAAATGTTTTATTATAGGGAAAAGGACATCGGAAGAATTTTGATGCAGGGCCCACTCAGGACTAGTTACGCCAGTGCTCCTGGATGCATCTAGGTGGGTGTCAGGTGAGATATGATGTATGTTTCAATCTATCTTTCTCAGTTAAATCACTATGCCTCTCATAAGATAACCTTGCTGCTGGAACTCTGCCTTCATTGGAAGTAGCATCACATTCTTTGTTATTTCACGTATCTCTAAAGCCAAGAAAAAAAATTGCAATGATTTCCCTTGCAGAAATAACGGCTCGGATATTACCCGTTCTGCAAGTTCCTTCTCTTAATATTACTCCACGTGTATCTGATGTTAGATCTGCAATTCTGGGTACGGTTCTCCTAGCCTGAAATTTGCATGACTCCAACAATCCTTCTTGATATTGCATTTTAAATATCACGAAATGTATATCTACTCTTGATTTTATTTTTCAAAAATAAATGCAGATATTTATGATTGGTATTAAAAATGATTTTCCTCTTAATAGATATGTTTGAATTCCTGTGTGTGTGAATGAGAATATCCTTTCCAATTCCAAGCATCAATATAAATACTATCCAATCACATAACAGTATGGAAGGAGAAACTATTAAAACTATTCCATTAAAAATAGATATTAATTTTAAAAAAAATAATCCATCGGGGCTCACCATGTTGGCGTGTGTGAAATAGAGAGGAGTTTTCTGCGACTCAAAGTACCAGCTCATGATGAGGGGGTGGAAGAGGTACGCACAATACGTGAGCCTGCTCAGAGGAATCCACACCCGGGCTGAAAGAAACTTGTTGACGAGATCTACAAATAGATTCAGAATATTTTTACCATACGTTTACGCTTCAAGACTTTCTCTTGTGAAGAAATATTTTTTAAAGCTGTGCACAGAAAAAAAATATGGGGAATTAAGCTTTAAATGTTTTTGCCAATCTTAAATGAATTGTGTCCCAAGCATTTATATATTAATCGATATCACTAATAAAAATAAATAAGCTTCCATAACAAGATTATAAAATTCGTTAAAAAATTTCTTTGCGAAGAAATATATATATATGTGTGTGTATATATATGTGTATATATATATATATATGTATACACACATATATATATGTATATATATATGTGTGTGTACACATATAGCGAATAATCACCTCCGTTTCCAGAGAGGCAACAGAAGATGACCCAAGCAACTCCGAGACTGAAGGCACTTCTGGAGAAAGCGCTGTAGAAATGAAACAGCGTGGCATTTTCCTGTACGTGATACATGCCGAACACCACACTCAGAGAACAGAAAGAACCACAGCACCATCCCAAACACTTCAGCCACTAAGGAAAAAGAAATGTTATAAAGACAAAAATATATTAACATTATTACAATACGCTTCTCTTTGAGAGAGTGCATTTTAAATTTAATTTAAATTTCTTCACACTTCTACACTTTTTGTATTAGATTTCCACTTAAGTTTAATTAAGTTATATTAGTTAAGTATATATTTATTTATAAATATATATCCTCTTAATTTTCAAATTTAAAACCTTTTTATCCGAATAGGAAGAAAAAACAAACAAATGGCTTTTAGTTCCCCCAAAAATTTTAACACGCTTGGTTTGGCAATTTTTTTATTATTTATTAACCCATTTGATGTCAAAAAACACTTACTGAATGTAAAAAACTATAACCTACCAGCTTCATATTCCAATTTTTATTTCTGTTTTGATACATGATGTACGCTAAGAGAATTCCAATAATGTAGGGCCCACACCTACAGTATGGCTTGCTGTATATAAGATTCCAAGCGAGTACAAGCCTAAAAGGGAATTAGAAATAAGTCGTGGAGAACATAATTAGGAACCAATAATAAATAGAACAAAAGAAACTCTTTTAATTTATTTCGATAAAATTATTTTCAATTAGAAATAGTCATAATTATGAAGACAGAGTTCTGTATACATAAACGGTTTATTTTCTGATATTCAAGCCAGAATCATTACTATTTTTTAAAGATATTTAAGTAAATTTTGGACACAATAACTTTTCTATTCCTTCAACACACACACACACACACATATATATGAAACATCAAACGCCAGTTCAAAACCAGTTTCAAAATATGATAATGTTTGAAATTAAACTCTCAAGGTTGAACAAAATATTTCCATATCAATACAGCTGTATGAGGTTTTTTGGGTTATTTCAAGTTTACACTAATAATTACAAATAACTTTGAGTGTTCTTGCACATAGGAATATTATTCACCGAATGCATAACCTGCATTAATTTCACATAAAACTAATATTGATTGTTATTCTAATATTTTCATTGATTCTCAATGATTTTTGTTAATGGAAAACAATTTTATACAGAAGTAACTGTCTAAAACCCCAACCAAATGTATATGCAAATACAGATAATTTTTCTAAATAGATAATTTAAAAGAGAAACAGAAACAGTGATTTTTTAGGCGACAATTATTTTTAATAATAGAGGAAGAAGAGCCGCAGTGGTCTATGCGAAGAGTCCCAAATAAAGACACCTGGTTTAAGTGAATAGATTATTTATTTATTTTTGCCTTTCCATTTTTCAACTGATGCGAAGTAATCTTTCTATTAGGTTCATTCAAACGAAACCCGGTCAGTGCGTGTAACTTTGCATTACTTGTAAGGTGGCACCACGCAACTGCGTGTAGGGTGGCATTATTTATGGTACAAATACTGATGCGTGCGCAACGTTTGACGTTTCATAGCGACTGTGTAGTTTCACGCTGAAGAGAAGGTCGTCACACAAGCTATCGTCCACTAAATATGCAAGCGAGTAAGAAGGAAAAACAAGGAGTGATTCGATTTTTAGAGGCGGAGGATGTTAGAGGCCATGGAATGCATCGACGGATGAAGGCTGTGTATGGTGAGTACAGTTTGTGTCGTTTAAGTGTTATGGAATGGCGCGAAAGATTCCTTGAGGTGCGCGAGTTACTGGAAGACGATGCTCTACCTGGAGAGGCTCATCCTGTCATCACACCGGAAATGATTGCATAAGTGACTGATTTAGACTTAGACAACCGCAGAATCACAGTAGACGAGATCCATGGGTTATTGGGTATAAGCGTGGGCACCACTCACACCATAATGCATCAACACTTGAACTTTCGAAAAATATGTGCGCAGAGGGTTCCCAGCCAACGGACCGATAAGCCTCGCAATACTCGGATGTGTATTGCGCTGCTTAGCTTTGAGTCATCTGCAACGTTATCATGAGGAGGAATACGGCTTTCTGTCGCAAATTGTCAATGGTGACGAAACGTGGGGACACCATTTTGAACCCGAAAGCAAGCGTCAGAGCAAGCAGTCGAAACGTGCGACTTCACCCCCTCCAAAGAAATCAAAGGCCGAACACAGGTTAAGGTCATGGTGTCCTTTTTTTTAACCACAAAGGCCCACTGCTTATCGAGTTTCTGGATCGGGGAACCACCATCAATGTCCAGCGTTATCAAACCACTTTACAAAACCTTAGACGACCCATCAAGTCGAAACGCCCAGGCCTGTTGTCCCATGGCGTTATTTTCCTGCTTGATCAATGTGCCACCAGTTTTTTGGCGACTACTTTTGAGTATGGATACTATGGATAACTACATTTTTGAGTTAATAAAATCGTTACCATTAATTTCCATTAGTGACCGGGTTTCCCTTGAATGCCCCTTATATTAATTATGTATGCAATGCACGGTGATAAAAAGTAGTTATCTTTTAAGATTGCTTCGTGAAAACCCAGATACCTTATTGAACTAAAAAAAATGCACTTGCCTGTTTTTATAGGTTTCGTAATCTGTGGCGGTTGTGATCCCAACAAACAGTGGTACGAGGTCATAGTAGTAACTGATGCACCAAGTCACAATCCAGCTTCCAAAGAGTAAAGTAATGCCGATGGTCAAACCAACAACGGGCCACCTACGATGAAAGCATATGTTCAATGAGAAAAGAAGAGCTGTTACTATTCATATTTTAGAGTATTGGAACTCAATACAAAGTAAATGCCCCTGAGAGAGAAATATCCCCAAAGTTGAAGAGACTTTGACGAAAATTTATGGTTACAATCAGTGGCGTAACGGAGAACCTTAGGTTCCCCCTGCAAAGTCAAGTTTTGGGCCCCCTAGAGCCCTGGGCTCCCCTGCGATGCGGGAGTGTACGTTACACCACTGTGGTTGCAATACCAATGAGTTTGATTCATGTGACATAATAATCCCATGACAATTGTAATAATGTATTTTCAGCTAATCAGTTCACGCGCCGCACTATTGAGGGTTACAAGTAATGTAACCAGCGTTTGCTTTTTACAGGAATGTTCCTTAAAAATGTATATTTATGAATATTATATATGCAATGTTGCCGCATTTAATTGTAAATAATGCACCTGATTTACGCTTTGACTTTGGAGGGAAAATCCTGATGGCAACATTTACGCTACCGTCACGAATTGAGTCCTTGACTGCGATTGTAATAGATAGTTGTAATATTGATAAAAAGACAGATGTCTTCGGAAACATTTATTACTCATTTGTAAAAGTAACAACATACATGTGTTTCCCATTTCTTTTATTGCATTTAGATTTAACTTCTGTTATAAGTTTAATTTCTTTAAGTATATTTTGGGAGAAAATGCTTTTCAAAAATTATTATGTGATACTTACAGTTAGCGTCAGATAGTGGTAAAAGAATTATGCTGTTCGATATGTTGCATGAGAGAAGGAGCTAATCTCAAAGTAAAGAGACCATAATATCATTCTTTTAAAAAAAAATTGCGCTTTGAAAAAAATTAAACAGAAATTCAGATATTTTAAATGATATATTGTTATTAGAGAAAATGTTCATTTCATTCTATTCTCGTATTGATTTCCGTTCGAAGAAATGGTGCGGAGAAATTTCACAGCTCGAAGTTCTTTGTGATCTTCGGCATTTCATTGAGTCTGCTTGTTACGAATTACATTTAGTTTCATTGTTTAAAGTTGCGGATTTTTTAACAGAGTTTATCTTTCGAACTTCCCAATGAAAAGAAACTGTATGGAATAAGGTCAGGAGAAATAGGAAGTCAATCTATCCAATTTTCAGTTTTGGGAGCCTGATCCAGTCATTTTCTTGTCAAAACATATTGCTCACAATTGTGACGTTTCTTACTGTTCTCTGCATTACCTTGCTTCTTACATCAAAAAGCAAAATTCCGACAGTTTAAACACAGGTAAATGTATCCAAGCACATGAAAGCGATATGTCTGCTGTATAAAACAATCTATGCTTTGTCAACAACAAACACTTGATTTTATCCTAATAAATTCTAGCATGAAGGGTCTTAAGAAAAACTTGCCTAAAAACACGAAATAAAGCTTGTTTGAGCCCCATCCCCTTCGTACGTATTCACACATTCCTCATCTAACACTCTTAAAACTTAATTACATAAATTTAGACACTACATTCAGAAACCTTTCACATTGCAAGTCAAATGCTCTCTTCAGTGATTTATGGAAGACTGCAGGAATCCATCGAAACATTTGTCTGCTTCAATTAAAATTTTGGCTGAAAGAAATTATATTAAAAAAGTAATTAACCCTAAATTAGCCTGGCAGAATCGTGAACTAGCAGCAAGCCGAGAATATTCTAGACTAGATTCCCTCAAAGATCTTTCGCGTGAAGGGGAATATGATAATTCAAATTAAATCTATACGTTGTAATACGGAGTGACGTTAACATTTAGAGCAGAGGTTCCCAAACTTTCTTGTCCCATAGACCCCTTGCCATGTTTTTCGGTTTTGGGTAGACCCCTGCATACCTAACATTGAATTTTTGCAAATTTATCAACTTAAGTGTATTTTTGACAGCTGGTACTACTACTTTCTTTAAAAGAATTAAATTTCTAACTGTAGTGAAATATAACATTTAAAACTTAAGAACCATGTGTTAGTGAATTAAATTAAAATTAAAATTAAGTAATTTAATACATTAAAAAATATTACATAAAATAACTTACATAAAGAAACAAACGCTTTAAATGAGAGGGATGAATGTTGTGCTTCAATAAGAAATTTTCAACATTTAATATCAATCTAGATAGGTTTAACCCTAAATTTTCTTTGTTAGTGTATTCAGTTCTCCCTTCTTTTTTTGTTTTTGAGATTGGCAAACTCACTGAAACTCCCTCTCACTAGGAAAATAAATTAAAAACTTTCTCACGATTTTCCATAATTCGCGACAAATAACAGGTATGTGTTTTTAAAGCAAAAATTGCCGACATCCGTTTCTAAACTTTATTTTAAGATCGTTAGGGTCTATTCTGATCAGTTCCTATTGTAATATGACATTTTTTTAATGTGACTACATGAATTCTCGTTGTGTCTACTGTGGTATTACTTTAAAAAAGTAATCTCAAACTTAGTTTCAAAATCCGAGTAAAGGGCATTTAAATATTGAACGTAGGTCAAAATGTTCTGACAGATTGTCTGTGACAAATTGAGAAAATTCGCGACTTCCAATATTATACTTCTTTAATTTTATTCTAGAAGGAAATGTTGAAATGGTCCTTGTCATAATAAAATTTATACTGTCATCTAGTAAACACAAATTAACTTCACTAAATTCAGTAAATAAATCTGTTAAAATGGTTTCCACTAGATCAAATTTTTTTAAAGATTAAAGTTACGATCTGGTTTAATGATAGCCACTATTATAGACCCCACCTCATGAACACCCAAACTATTTTTTGCTGAAATGGACCCCTTTCAGATCGTCATAGATCCTTGGGGGTCTATGTGGACCACTTTGGGAATCACTGGTTTAGAGAGTTTAGCTTACGTGCTAAGTTTTGATTGCCGTTCAAAAATAAAAAAAATCATAATCTATAATCTATTGTATAGTTCTAGTGCAATGTAAATTTAACAAAATTAAATTAAACAAGGTTACCTTTGAAATATCAGTAGGGTTCGTTCATTAGTTAACAAACTTAGCTGTACAACAAACAGAAACTCATAAGTATTTAAAATAAGAAATGAAAAAATGAAATTGTGTATTTATTATTTTTAAAAAAGAACTAAGCAATCGTAAAATAAGTATGGGGAATTTGTTAGCAAAGATTGATAAATAGCTGCATAATTTAATTAAAAGCATACGCACTCACCTCCCCAAAATACTCATTAGTATTATACCCACTAGAAAAAACTGCATGTCGTCTGCTAAGTACCATGTCCACGTTATACACTGTAAGAAATTAAAAAGGAATTTTGTGTTAAAGGAATCTTAAAGAATAAAATTACACATATTTTTTTAATAAATTAGTATTTTTATATTTACACATTCTTAAAATGGCCTTTTTATATAAAAAGAAATTTTATTTAGATTTCATTAGAAGTTTTGTAAAAATCTACAGCTTCATTTTAAAAAAAATAATTAGAAAATACTAAGAGAATTTAAAAGTACTTTAGGAATTTGTTATGTTTATCAACTGAAATTTATACAAAAAATCAAAATGCAATAATTGAGTGAAAAAAAAAATGATTCAAAATTTACTTCAGTAAATTCTTCAAAAATATTTTTATGCTTTAATAATTCCTTTTCAGAAATAATCATTTAGTCTTTTAAAGAAATTTTAAATACAATTTTTACTGTAAGACGTTATAAATACGTATCTGAATTATATTAAGTACATTGTGTTAAGTTTGTGAAATATTTAAATTTTATGAGTGCATTTGTGTTTTAATTTCATTGTATTTTAATTACTTTTGAGTATTTGGAATAATTTGATTTAGATTTTATTGTATTTCGAATACTCATGCATGTCTTGTATCGTGTAAACTATAAACGTATTTTTTTCTATGATGTAAATTCTCCTTGAATAAATTAATAACTCTCTACATAACATTCAAACATTCAAAACATTCATATATAAAAGTTTAATATTCTGATAAAAAGCATACTAAAAAGCTTACCATGGATTCCAAAGGCAGGAAATTGTTGATGTAAAGTAAGTTCCACCACCAGTACTGTTTGCATGATCCAATGTCAGAATCATCTCCCCAAAAGGGACCGGAACCTGTGTACTTGAATACCAGAGTATTGAAAGCTATCAGCAGCATGTAAACTGGGGTCAACCTTAAAAAGAACAGCAAGAAATATTCAATCAAAAACCTTTGTGTAATATTCAGTAATATAATTCAGTAATGCGTGATATATTGAATAATATGTGTAACATAGAATAATAATTCTAGCATTCAGCAATGTATATAATATTTAGCATCATATGAAACATTGAATAATACATGCAATATTAAATAATATAATTTAAAAATAGATGCAATATTTAGCAATGAAGATCATGAATATTATTTAATATTATGTGTTCAATATTATGATTCACAAAATATTTAGCAATATATTACAACAAAAACTTCTTTGGGTATTGTAAATGTAACAACTATTTAAAAAAACGCACATTTTTTTATTGTATACACATAACTGAATGTCATATACTCTTGTCCAAAATAAAGGTCACAAACGTTTTTTTCATCATAACTTTAAACTGGTTCCAGTAAAACTCATAGAATTTGTATTTTATGTATTTTGATAAATGTGTAGTACAATATCAACCCTCAATTTAGAAAAAAATGTTGCTTAGCGTTAGTTTTTTCTGAACTACTGGATTGAGCGTTCAAGCATATGGAAATTTTGCCTCGAGTTTTGTGAATATTGCATTGAAACAAACAAGTTAGTCTACTTTCAGTGAGAATGACTTCTCATAATCGTTTAGATGATTGACTGAGATGGAAAGCCGAAGGCAGGCTTGAAGTTGGCCAGTCTCAAGTGGAAGTGGCTCGAGGGTTACAAGTGGCCCGAAAGTGATCTCCCGGTAATAGAATAAACTTTAAAAAAGTGGTACTGTTCCTAGGAAGATGGGCCAAGGTCACTATAAAGAATCGACATCTGCACAGGATCGCTACTTGGCACTAAGCGCATGACGACATTGTGCGGACAATAGCTCTTCAGCTCTCGTCAGCTTGCTGCTGTGTCTGGAAGAATAATTTCCAGACAGTTTACAGCCGTCTTGCAGAGACTGGCCTTTACACCCGGCGTCCATTCTGGGGCTCCCTTTGACTGTATCCAGCAGGAAAGAGTGGATATTGTGTGGAGCTGAAAGCATCAGCCGTGGATACCACAAGAACAGGCGCATGTTCTTTTCAGTGAGGAGTCGAAAGGTACCACACAAAGTGATTTTTGTCAAGTCTTCCTTTGGGGAGAAAATGGAGCTCACTTTCATCCCTCCCATGCGAGTGGGTGATAATTATTTATGTTGAACTTATTCATCACATAGTTTTTACTTCACATCTGTTAAAATTTTAATTAAAAAAATCTAATAAATATTGTCATGCTAATGTATAAATCAATAAAACACTATTCAAATCGTACAATATTAAAATGCATTCCAGTAAAAGAAGTAAGTATATATAAAAAATATACACACATCCATACAGATTACTCTACTAATTTCAAGTTAAAAGTATTTGAATGAATGCCATGTATAAAAGATAAATAAATAATAATCAAAGAAATTGAACCAAAAATAATGCTTTAGAATTCTTAATGGTAAAAAAAAAAGTTTAACGTCAACTATTCATGTATTCAAATAAGTGCAATAAATTAGTATTAATTTGAATCAGCAAGATATCTAAGGCAATAAAAAATCTGCAAAAGTACCTTACAAAACGGTGTAAGCACAAAACAAATAGATTTATTTTCCCATTTCTTTTGTCGGATTCTTCAAGAAACAAATAACAAAGCAAAAATCCACTGAAAGGAAATATAGGTTTAGAAAATAAAAGAATATATCAGTATTAATAATAAATAGCTCTAAGCAATACATAAAATAGCTTACAAGCTTTATTAATCAAAAAATTCGTTGCTTGTTAGTACAGAAATGAGAACAAAGGTTCCTTCCTCTCTTTGGGAGAGGTGACCGCCTCCCCCAAGAGAGGGAAAAAGACAGTTGAAACACCAAGAAGATCGCCTGTACTTCCCTCACAAACATCCTATTCTGTAGTATTGAAATAATCAGTAGTGTGAATAGCATCTATTTAAATGTAAATACTGTAATTAATAGCTGCGGTCGTAAATAAATCAATTATTTAATTTTTATCTCTCACATGGCCATTAATTTTCCCAACCGTCATAGTGTAACCTAGTAGGAGTAGTGGTAGCGTGTAGATTATTTTCTCATAGAAAAGGCAGTATTAAAGCAAAATTGGTTTATTAATTTCTCACACATATTGATCTCACAGTACAGGTCTTCACATACAATTAAAAACACTAAAAAAAAGCCATTAGAATTTTTAAAGCTATATATTCCGAAGTTCAATTTCACACCTCACACACACAACATCTCGCCTTTGTTTTCTCTCTTCTTTTTCTTAATGTTGCTATTCGGCACTAACTGATTTCAACGTTTCTATTGCGCTGTCTCACCAAAAGGGCTACTTCTGCAGTCCCTTAGTGGGCTAGTCCTACAAATTTTACAACAGTGTCTCTTCGATGTACTATTGAGTTCCGTTCTAACTAACAAGCCGTAAGCCAAGCTGGTTATAGTCGCATTTAAGCATTTAAATACTATTTTCCTTCAAATCTGTGCATAAAGCTGAGACATTCCATCGATGTACGCATAATTTTAGCATTGTTATTCTACTAAAATGTAGTTATCTTCCTCTATTATTTATGTTTATTTTTTATGGTTGAAAAGAACATGCATATTGGTCAAATTATTACTACTCGGATTCGTTTCCTGCTGTTTGCTAAAACTATCTAGATTATTTCCCCCTGAAAATTTAGTAGAAGCTATCCCTTTATTTTATAATGTACTTACCTAATAAGAAAAAAAGAATCCACAGAAAAAGTACCTTGAGTGACAGTTTGAAAGGGCAGGTTGTCAATGCTGTGTAATAAATCCATGTAATTACCTACAAAATACACAAGGATTTCCTTTTAATATAATGATCCTTAGAGAAAACAATGATACAAGAAGATTAAATAGTACGATTGTCTGAATTAATTCGTTACTTCTACATATTCAGTAAAGTTTTCTTAAAGTTACAGATCAAATGAAATTATTTGGTCGTATAGGGGAGAGGGAGATTAAGATATTTTGTTGAAGGTTTTATGAAGATATCCCAATGTATGTCTTTTATCAGTTAGTGGCTCTATAAAATATACTTTACTATACCTATAAGGCATTGGTTTTTAAACTGTGGTCCGTGGACTCCTGGGGCTCTGCAGAGTCTCTCATGTGTGTAACGTTGAGATTTCCCACTTTTACTAACTCTGAAAGGTATCGTGGGTAAATTGAAAGATGTACCATCCTGGAGTAGATCACTAAATTGTCCCCAATGAATAAACTCTACTAGAACATGCATTTTAAGCAAGAATATTAAGTCGGTGAGGAATGTTTCAAATCTAGGGGGTCCGCGATGTCACGCTGATACACTGTTATGAGGGATTGTGTATTTTTTGGGTCACAGAGAGAGTAAAAACTCGATTCAAATAGGGTCTTGATTTCCAAAAAGACTCTTTTGTAATCCTTTATTAAAGGGAATTTTCCTTCCTTTTATTTCTCTATTAGTTGCTGAAGTATAAGTACTTTAGTGGGTCGATAAATGAGTACCAAGCTTGCTTGGCGACTTAAACACTGGGGGTCTCGCTTCAGACTGACCACCTGACCGGGACATCTGCTCATGCACCTCAGAGCCCAATGGTCACGTATACTGGGATGGGCACAGTAGGGCCTGGCATAATGGGGTGTTGCGCAGCAGAGTTTGAGTTTGTGTAAGTACTTTAAAAAACATATAAGTAAAGTTCGTTTTTATTTTGAATACTGTAATAAGTACATTTTAAAAAATTTCCAAAACACTTGGAAGGTGGAACTTCTTAATAGGTTTAATTTAATCAAAAGTGACTATTATTTTTTATAATAATTTTTTACTTTAGTCACGTAATACGCAGTAATAACAGTTTGCTATGATTATTGATACTATATTTGTTTTTATTTTGTGGGGGGGGGAGTAAGAAGTTAAGATGTCATAGGAAATCCAAAAATATTTTAATAATTCAACCTTCAACCTCATACTTTTTTCGATATCTCTCTTGTGTCATTTACAAATTCCAAAATATTACAACTTGGATAAAGTATGAAGTTCATACATATAATTTCAAATATATATGCAATTCGATAAATGAAAGTACAATAAAAATTGCATACAGAAAAGAATTTATAAGATTATTAGGAAAAGCAAAATGGAAAGAATTTGTAACAAAAAAAAAAAAAAATTCAAGTTAAATAATTGTCGGCCAATTGATCAAGATTAAATGATTTTCTTAAAAATAAGTAAAAATATTGGAGGATATTCACCTATAATGTTAGTATTATGAATATAGGTGTGTCCAAGAATGACCCACGCCATGCTGAAGAATCTTATACCGTGAATACATGAAAAAGTGTTCGCTGTCGTGCTTGTGTCTAAAATCTTGGCAGTATTTGAAAAGAGACAAAAACATCTTAAAAAGACTGAGCTGGCTTTGAAACATCCTGAAACAAAACGGAGTAAAAATGTATAGGGTTACAAATTTTAAAACTCTTCACATTTCAGACAACTGAAAGGAATAACTCAGGTTTTCATACATGAATAATGAATTTTAATTTATAAAATTGGTAAAATATATCAGAAAAATTCATTTAGTTTCTTTTTGCTTACAAAATAATATTAGATTATAATAACTATTAGAATAATACCTTATTGAAGCTATGAAATACATTTATCAATAGAACAGCACTCACTTTGAAAAGCACCATTTGAAAGCAAAGAACACGATTTCTTTGTTATGAGCAACTCTGTAAAACTCTCGCCATCTATAAAATGCGCATCTCCTTCCTCGCTCACGAAATCTGTAAACGCGCTCGATTGCTCTTTGGCACACTTTGAAGAACTTGTGCAACTACTTCGAATGTATTCGCACAGAGTGATACAGCTTCCAGCTATGATGAATGAAAAATAAGCACCAAGAATATATCTGAAAAAATATTTCACTCGTCATGATTCGGATATTTAAAACTAAAACTGCATTCTTTAAAGTTCATCACACACACACACAACACTGAGTTTTTCATATCCTTAAGATTTTACTCAAATTCAATCTATCGTCAGGTGACCCATCTACTTGCCATCTTGAAACTAAGCATTAATTATCAACCAAAATGGAAATTTTTTAACTCTTTGTCACTCATAAACTTGTATGTATTTGATTTTTCGAATTCAGGATAATAATAATAATATAAAACAATATATACATACTTCTGGATTTTTGAATTTTTAAATTATTTATGAAGAAAATTTCGAAAGAAGAGTGTTGTCTTGTAGCAACACTGAGTTACAGGATCAAAATTTAGAGTACGGAAGCACGTATTGCGAAAGATGTTCTTTTATGGAACGTCAAGGTTAGGTGAAATCATTTTCTCAAACCGGCTCAAACTACGTTAATTTTAACTAAACCAGCAAAGAGTTTTGCTCTATTTGTGACTGTGATTAATAGCACGGGTATGTAGGATGACGTTAGTGAAAAACCACTGTAAAATTAAGGAATTTGTGGTCATAGTACCTAATGATGTGATGGAGTGTGTCTACAGAGGGGTTTAAAAAGGATGTTCTGAGAACAAAAAATTCTCTATAATTGTTATGCATAGAAAAGAACAAATATTGCATTACTTTGGATTTTGAACTTTGGACTTTTGAGAAATTTGCCTGGAGTTGTCTGTAATAGTTTTCTTTTTATGGAGAGTCAATGTTAGGTGACATCTTTTTCTTAAACGCCGACTCGCACAAGCAACGTTAATTTTAACTAAACCAGCAAATTGTTTTGTTCGACTTGTGACTGTGATTAATAGTACGGCTATGTAAGATGGCGTTAATGAAAAAATCATCGTACAATTGTAAAATTTCGGGTCACAGTAGCCAATGATGTCATGGCTGTGTCAATTTTCTACATTTTCGAAAATGTGCTCGTCCTCACTTAACCAAGTGCTCTGGGTAATTTTTTGTATTATTTTTGAAGGAAAAGATACGACCTGACCTTTAAACTCGGGCCCGTTTATTTTAAGTTTCGGGACACCCAGTATAATTGTGTACAGCACCCTGTACTGACAAAAGACAATCATTCGATACACAACTATTCGATAATATAAATGAGAACATTGAAAGTATCTAGTATCTTTGAGTTGCTGGTTGACGTTGGTGAAACGGAATATGAAGACCAGAGCTTCTCGACAAGCATGCCAATAATTGTTATTCATGGAGTTTGGTAGATGACAAATTATTAGGGATCAAAAAGTGGAATGTTCAGTATCTGTAACCACCGAATGGTTGGATGATGTAACGAAAAAAAGCTAAAAATCCGATGCGAATAGTAAAAAACGGGACTAGAGTGTGATGTTTGAAAACTCCATCGTATCGTGTAGAAGGTAATGATAAATTTTAATATGCTCGTGCTTTATTATGTACAAGGATTGCTCTTTGATTTTTGGCTCTTTAGTACAATTAATATTGTGTATGTATAGTAGTTCTTTAAATCATAAATTTTCGGGTGCCAAGAGTTTCTGTTTTCATCAGTGGCAATCAGGGAAGTCTTAAAGCATCTGCCCATTGGGCCCAGGGCCTCGGCCCCAATGGGAGTCTTGTCTAGTTCTCGACTCAGCCTTAATACGATCATGATTCGAATAATTTCTACGGTCAAATGCTTTGCCCTGTTGTATTCTCCGAAAAACTGGAAATTTCGGACAATATGTCAACTGGCTACATGTGACGCCTACCACCCTGCGCCCTCTTAACTCATTCAGTCAAAAGACGGAAATCGGTCGAGCCGGTTTGTGCGATTGTAAGTCATACAATTTATTTGTTTCGGTTTATTGTTTGTACGAGTATTTGTGAGCACGTATGCTACGTACTGTCATTTTTAAGAGCCATATGGGTGGCCTACATTTATGTAAGGGCGCAGAGCCTACTTTTTCGTAGGGGCCCAGGGCCTCAAGAAGTATTAAGACATGACAATGGGTAACATGACATAGAGGCGTACAAAAGAACAGTTTATAGTTCGTTTAATGAGTTCCAAAGAATAGAAAATTTGGGAGCTCGTAGGTTTTAACCCTTCAATTATTATGCATCCATAAACATATTGTAAAAAAAGTTTTGTAATTTATTTTGAGAAGCACTTTTCGTATTATTTTATTGAATTTAAACTCTCGCAGCTAACATTGAGATACAAACTGCTGCAACTGCTTTGCCAAAACACACTGTTACTGGATGGTAGACGACTGGATACCTGCCCTCTGAATTGAATTATGTAGACTCCCGCTGTAGTAGGAAATATTACTGTGCAGGGGTGATATAAAGCCCTCGAAGCACTGTAAATGGTGTACAAATCGTCTGCTGCCATGTCATTGACCAAAGTATACTCATGTTCAAAATTAAGGTCACAAACACGTTTTTCGACAAGATTCTAGATTGCCAGCAGTAAAACTAACAGAATTTGTATTTTATATATTTAGAAGAACGGGAAGTACAATATGAACCTTCGGTTTGGGAAAAGATGTTGTTTATCGTTAGTTTTTACTGAACTAATGGATTCAGACCGTTCAAGCATAAGGGAATTTTACCTCCAGTTTTGTGAGTTTTTTGTAATATTTCGTTTGTTCGGTTTTTAATTTCCCTTTTCAGAATCTTGTGATTCTCCATTGAGGACACATACTTCCCCTTTCCATCTCCCAAACACTTTTTAACATGTTTTACTATTTGGCTAGATATTATTTTGTATATCTCGTAGTTGAAAGATGAACGATGCAAGAAACTAAAATAAAAACTACTTACAAAAATATCAGAGCTGGAACCGAAAGTCGAGGAAATGTTTCTTTACAAGTCATGGAGTGAAAATTGAGAAACTCCCCATATTCTCCCAGAAATGGCAAACTGCCTTTGAGAGACAAAAAAAAAAAAAAAAAAAAGACAGTCAAAAGATATAGATTACGCTAAAATAACCATATTTGAAAGATACATTTAGGAATTATAGTAGGAGAATTATTTAAGCAAGCTGCAAATAATTGCTTAGCTCTATTAATTTTTCCTAACAATTGTTTTATTTGGTAGATATGGCGAGAAATTTAATTCTTAATCAATTTGATTTCAATCTTAAGGCTTAAAAATTGAAATTAAGGAATACCGTTAGGAACTTATAAATGTTTGTTTCATGTTTAATAGCAATTCAGGGCATTTTTTTGCATTTATTACTTAAGTGATATTTATATATATTTTTTGAAAATCTGCTCTTTTGCTTCAAAATTTACTAAAATTCAATAGTCATTAGAAGCGAAAATAAAATACTCGACAAGGTTTGTTTTTTTTAAAGAAAAGGAAGTAGGAAAATGGCTCTGGTAAGAATGCTTAAAGTTATATCTTTCTAAGGCAGCATACAGTCTCTTTCTCTCTCTACATATACTACTAGAGTCCAAAAGTTCCCGGAATGGTCCCTACATTCCAAGTGTGCGTTGGAGGAGAAGTATCTGTTGGCAGCACTAATAAGGGAAACACAGCAGCCATCTGGAATTCATTCCTGTACTGTTGGCGTTAGCTGCATATCACTTCAGACAAAACGAATTTTTCATTCGTCGGATTTTGCAATGTCTCCTTGGATCAGAGAGAAGACATCAAATTCTATGTTTTGCTCGAGAAATCACCTCCTGAGACGCTCAAAATGCTGAAGAAAGCATAAATAAATAATTCCAGCACCAGAGTATTTTTACTCGTTTCCATGGCTGTAAAGGAAATTGAAGGGACATCGTTTTGTGGATTCCGATGCGGAGATCCGAAATGCGACGAAGCAACTGAAGGGCCTCTCAAAAAATAGATTCCAGGAGTGCTTTGAACAATTATGCGTACCCTTGAACAAATGTGTGGAGGGCAGTATTTTGAAGGCCAATAAGATTAAATTATTGTTCTACTTTTTGATAATTTGTAATTAACCTATTCCGGGAACTTTTTGACTCTACCATATGATATTTTATTAAAAACTACAGAAAATTAAAAGCACCGAGGCTCTTGATGATGACAGGATTCCCTATTAACTATTTCGTACGAAATACTATTATACATTTGTAACTTTCAGTTTTCAATATGAAATTTTAACGCAAGTGATACTAATAATGTGTATAAATGTTTGTATATGACACTTCGCATTTAAATTATTGGAAAAAACTTCTCGTTGCTTATCATTTATAGGCTAAAGGGTTGGTATTTAAAAGCTTTCCCCTTTAACTTTTCTTTGGTTAATCTTAAGAAAAAAACTACAAAGAAATAAAATGCTAACTGTGCTTAGACTTACGAAGAAGACTCACAAGGTGCCTGATATCCTGCTTAATATCTAGAGAGCTGCAAGATTCTGGTAAACACAAACCTGTCTTGACTGGTAGTTGCTGTAAGGGCAAATTAAACTGGAAGAGAATATGTGAAGATTATGACGATTTAACAAAATGTTGAATTACAAAAAAAATCTAATTCATATTCGATTTGAAATTTTTCTTTAAGATAAATTCGAAGAAGTATATTGAGCTTAAAAATTGAAACTTTGTGTGGTGTTCTCTCTAATTGAGAAAAATCTGAAATTAATTCTTGTAAAAATGTGAAAGAAAAAAAAATAAAACTCACGTTGTTTGGCAGTTTCACATTCCATGTAGCGACGCAATAGATTCCGTCGATTTCCGAGCGGGAATCGTTTCTGTCTGCATCCACGTGCACGTCCACGCACTCCTCGTATTTTCCAATCCACAGAAAATTCCCGCGAAGGGTACCGCTGGGTACTTTGCCATAGGCATCTAACACTGTCCATTCAAGAGAGAAAAAGTTTGAAAACTTATTTAAAAACAGAAATAATATCAGTAAAACCACGAAAACCTCAAATGTTTTAGCACAGAAATAATTTGGATGGTAACATCTTTATATTGTTCCATATAATATTTTTTTTTAACTGTGCACAGAAAGCGTCCAACTAACTAATCAGTTCTTAATTAGATTCTTGCTGATTTACTTAAAATTATACTCTAAACCTCAGCAGAAGTTTTAGATGTAATTTCAAACGTAGCTCTTCCAACCAAATACTGATAGAATCGAAACTGTTAATGCAGCTACTTACTTCTCACGAAATCTATTACACCAGCACAGATAATGTAATAAACTTCTAATGGACCTTTAACAATGTCACGGATAATTATGGAAAATATATGGGCAGTTAGGAAAGCAACTCGTTCGAATTATTCCAATGTTCGTTTTGAGAAGAACTTATTTTTAATTCGATGTTTTGTAAGAGGTTCTACTCTTCTCTATTGACTTTTTTCAACGAACCCATATTCGTTTCCCAAAGATGTTTATGCTAATACACAAAAACTAAAGTGAATTTTAATTCGTAATTTATTTTGTGCAATGGTATTTTGGGGGGTTCCAGCTCAGGTGTCGTCCACGTCACTTGACCATGGTTCAAAATTACGTGGTCCGTTGCCAAAAGCCCTCGTGTAGCTGAACAGTGCGACGTTATAATATTCACTCACTCCAAAAAATGCAGTACAATAGTTATAATTATTTTTATACTTAAAAATGCAATATCTGCCTATTCAATTAAAATTATAGCGTTATAATTAACTACTAATCACAAACAAATTTTGAAAATTTGTCCAAATGATGTAGTGTGAAAGAGAAAGTTTATTTACTTTAAGTACCAAAACCGATAAAAGCATTTATTTTGAAAAAAATATCAATTTCTTACTACCAAATGTGCGTAATAAAATCATTAAAAAAAAACATTCACAAATAAAGGGAGATTTATAACAACCCCTCCCTTCAAAACCTAGTTTTATTCTGAAATAAAAAAAATTAGGGATTATGCTGATCACAGGAATTAATTAGAAGCGATCGCCTCTTGCGTAGCCAAAACAAAAAGTGTTTCTTCACAATTAAAATATAGATATATGCTGGCGCACGCCAGAATTGCTTGCAGATGGCAGAATTTTTTCCTACTTACTTGACAAATATCGTTATATTTTGGACACTTCATACAATATCTTTATAAATTATAGCCTATGCTATAAATTATAGCCTTATGTGTTATTTTGATGTATAAGCTATATTACTGTAAAGTTTCATTAAAATCCATTCAGTTGTTTTTGCGTGAAAGACGGACAAACATCTTCACAAACTTTCGCATTTATAATATATATATAGATAGTTTGACGTACTTATAAATGAAATTTTACGTGTGTACGTCAATTATTGTAGAAAGAGTAGCATTTTAAATTTATTTCTCATAACTTTTAAAATTCTTCTTTAAAAAACTAAATAGCCAACTTTTTGTAGTAATTTGAGCACAAAACCTGTTTTTCGTAATACATATACATGGGTTACAAGCAAAAACAGTTAAATCAAAAAAAAATTTATAAATAGTACCATGTCCCCTTAAAAGCTCGTACAGACTTTTTTTTAAGGTTCAGGTTACTATTTTTGCCTGTATTTTTTATTTTCAATATTTTATTTTAATTATTTTTACTTAGTGCTGTCATTTTTTTTTATCTTAGTATTAGCTCATTACTGTTATATATGTAAGAGGAATTTTCAAAACTTTTTACTGTAGAAAACTTTGAAACATTTGAATTATTACTCTAAACGTTTTTCCTGATCAACTAATGCAACTATTTGATACAATACTACGTTAACTTTCGAGGTACTAATTTCGTCATTGCTTATTCATTTTTATAAAGGCAAATTCGAGATAAGGTTTCAGTTTAAACCAATATAATGCGTAAGAATTTTTCCTCTTCAATCACGTAGAAAGTTCATAACAAAGTTCAGTACAAATGAAGCATGCTACAAAGAGAATGGGGGGGGGGGAGAGAATGAATACATAAAATGGAGCTGACGTAAACTTCAACTATACGCAACGTCATTGATTGCAGTCTTCTATGTGAAACAAGTTACGTAAAAGAATTAATGTACGACTTATCGTCATTTTTATCCACTTATATTTTCCTCTTTTTCTCTCTCTTTCAAATTTAATACAAGCATAATTAATATCAATTAAATATGCTATATAAAATTAAAAGAAATTCTTTCAAAATAATAATGCAATAATTAAATTCATGTCCGTACTTATAAAGTAGGGGCAAATGTCAAATTTGTCTCTATACCAAGTAATAAAACATAATTGCGATCACACAAATGGTGTTCATATTTTAAATAACTCCTTTCAAAAAGTAATCGTACTTCAATTTAAATAAAATACATAAAGAGAAGATATCGAAATAATAGACATGTATAAGAGATTAAAAACTGTTATTAAGTAAAGAATGCGTAGAGTCGTCAGAAAAAATGAAATAAATTTCTCAATATTTAATACAGTAGCACAAAATTTCTCAACAGAAATTAAATTATAATGTTAATGGAATAGCTAATAATTTCTTTGAGAAAATTTTTCCATTAAGGAACGTTAGATGTTCTGCATTAGATTCTTTTAGATTTAGTTCTTTTAGATTTATTTGCGCTTGGAAACTGTGTGTGTGTGTGTGTTCCAGCAAAATATGAAAAAAAGGATCTCTTAAGGAGAGTATTAAAATTATTTGATAGATAGAATTTTTTTAGAGAAATCTGTGTATATATACGAAATAAATATGCTAAACAATGTGGAAAAGAATATCTCTTCAAGAGCTAAAGTGAAAACCGAATTATGCAGCTGGAAAATTGGCTTCATTTCGAGGGATGGGGGGGGGGGGTTGCTGGGATCTTTTATGGAAATTTAAAAAGAGACAAAAAATTTCAGTTTTTGAAAGTTAGGGATATATTTGTTTTCTCTTAACTCAGGATAAAGTGTACATGAATATATAATTTTAAACAAACTGTCTACTTAAGAGACAGAAATGAATATACTAAAGATAAAAATATCATTGAGGTTTTGGAAATATAAATAAACATGCACATACGTGTATACATATAAAAATTATTTAATGTAAAAATAATGTCGTTTGATCATTATAAGATTTGATATACATATATTGATACTTTCAAATCCAAACAATCTTAGAATACAAAATTTTGTCCCAAATTATATTGTAAAAAAATTATATTTTTATCAACGTTTAAGCAAACATCTTAAAACAATGCAAATCAATTATTTCACTATACAATATTGAAATATTTTAAAATTGCACATTCAATTTCATTTATTATGTTATTTAAATGTCACCACTGCAGTTTTTTTTAATTTTTAAACTAATAAGTAACATATCAGAATTTCTCCTTCTGGATCGTAAAGACCAGTAGGCGAATGTTTGATGCCTTTATGTAAGTACATACATTCGATTTAAAGGACATTGAAAAGAGAGAATAATTAAATATTAATAACACTTAATAAAAGGGGAGGGGGATTAATAACATGCTATTATTAATTAAATAATCATTAATAGCATATCTTAATATAACTCTAATTAAATATTAATAAGTTTCTACTGTGTGTGAATACGAGTATTCAATAAAAGAATAATCCTATTAAGTATTTAAAAATAAGAAATAGATTAGAGTAACAAAATTAAACACACACACATTTATAATAAAAGTAAAAAGCATACCAAATGAATATATTATGCATAACTGTTTTCATTGTATTAATTTTTATTGTTTCTGAAGTACCAGCACATGTTTTAATTACATATAAGTAAAAAAATGCACAAAATCTGTTAAAACAATTTTCCCATAAATTCATCCATTTTTGAAAAAATAAATGATGTATCTCAAAAGTAACGTACTTACTCTGAATAACCCATTTCGATTTTAAGTGACGAAAAATATATTTGACATCCTTCAAGCACTTGGACTGAGCTTCCGTTAAAAATTCATGTTTTTCTTTTGCAAATACACCGCCTTCAGCAGCTCCAGTAACATTTCGATACACTTTTTCGAAGTATTCTTTCCAAAAGGAGGATGAAAAGTCACTTTTAGACGCCGGTGAGGCATCCAATCCATTGAAATTTGCATCACTGTAAACCGTGGACAAGCACAGGACGAAATAAACAATTGAGCGTTTCATGACTAGTTAGGCTTCATTAAAATCAAATTAAAAGGAACACATTCATCGAAGCTCTTGGCGCTTCTGTATTACTTTCCTCGAAAATATTCCGGAAAGATTAGACAGTGAATTCGAGTTCATCGATGAATAATGGGCGAAGTAAACAAATAAAGGAACAAGTGTCGAGACAGGAAAGAACATCAAAATTAAGAAAGTTGACCGGTGTTTGATCAGAGAAGAAATAGAATTCCCCCCTCTTTTCCTTTGAAAGAAATTGCATCAAAGTATTTCTTTTTCTTGAAATCATAGTTTGGAACACATCGTGATGCGTAAGTTAGAACTGTGTTGTGGCTTTGAAAAAGCCATCGAAGGAGGAAAAAGGAGCAAAAAAGTTTCTTTAAGGTAATTGGCATCTGCGGAAGCAAGTCTCCAACTATTTCTTCAAGGTTTTGAACTGAATTAGAGTAATTTTGTAGCTTTTTTTATATTATATTATTCTTTTTATTGCTGTTTGCTATATGTTGTGTAACTCAGACAGTTAAAGAGTGAGGTCGCTGTGTGAAGGTCCTTCAGTCAAAAACTTCAACAGATGCAAAGATATTTATAAGTCCTGAAATAGTTAATGGTGGCATTTCATCAAGGAGAGTGAAAATAACTTAGTTATCATAAATAAAAATTCCATACCGTATTGACTCGATTTTAAGCTACACCTCAATTCTCAACACGTTTTTGAGAAAAAATAAAATTGTGTAAAAGGTTCATCAATGCCTGTCACTTAAGAAATTAAAAAAAAAACTTTTAATGAGAAGTTAATTTATTTTACCACTATCAAAAACTTTAAAGTACATAGAAGAACTTATTCCTACTCTAACCATCAGTATTATGTTTCGCGAAAATGATTCGTTACTTTCATTGTCACAGCTAACTTCGGAATTGGTGCCGGGTCGCCGATTTCCCACACGGTATCGTCTTCCGTGCCATCTAATGCATTTGTTATGCAACATTTTTTAAAAAGAATGCATTATAGAAGAATGTTAAAGAATTATTAAAGATTATTGAATTCTAACAAGCAAAAAATATATGATTTAGTTTTCGCCATCGACGTAGATTTGTTCCATCCGTGCCAACTTTTCAGTGACCACTGCTCTGTTTCCGTTTTTTTCTGCGTATAAAATTGCCTTCCTTTTCATACTTGCGTCTTAGAGAACTCTTCTTGATACTATTACCAATATCTTTAATGTTTAAGTGATTAAAAGAAAGAGTATACAAAAAAAAAAAAAAAAAATGCTAAATACGAGCAGACAACGATGTTTAGAATAGACTTAAGACTGGAAATAAGCTGCGGAATGGGATAAGTCATCGTTGAAAATCACCAAAATGGCTGGTTACATTATTTCTTTTGAAACGGGCGGAAACTCAATTCCCCCCATCCAACAAATTTTTTGCCTTCGATTCTAAGACACACCCGATTTTTTTGTAGCATTAACACTGGAAAAATAGTGCAGCTTAGATTCAAGTAAATACAGTATTTAATGAAATATTAAGCTTATTCGAGTGAGTCGAGAAAGTGCTGAATAATCCCTCTGTTAATCAAATCATCCTCTTCTTTCTTTGAGACTTTTAATCCCTTCCCGCTGTTGGCTTCAGTTACTCCTCTCCCAAAGGTTGTTCTTCACTTCATTCCCATGTCCTATTCTTCATATATATATATATATATATATATATATATATAATTTTAATAATTTCTTAGATAATTTTTATACTCTTATTGGATGGTTTATTTAACATACATCGATTTTAAATAACAAAGCTTTACCTTTTTTTTACTTTGTCTTTTATTGTTTTATTTTTGGTGGGAATTGTCATAGTCGCGATTTCACGCCCGATGTTTCTATTGAGACGCAATGGCTAGGGATCCGTTGAAAGACAATAAGCCCAATCAACACTGTTGAGTTTATGAATTTTTAAGTAAAACTTCTTTACGCACGCTTAACTTGGGGAGTAAGTTGGTGAATGCGTGACGAGAGCGTTACGAAAAGTGTGATTGGGTGAGGCGAACGGAAGTTGAGAGGGAGATATAAGTTAGTGAAGATAGAAATTTTAGTCAGTAGTTCTTTTGCGAGTTTGCTGGCGTTACGCGAACGGTGATTTTTTGATTATTTCGGAATTTCATTTCGTTCTTGAACTTTTATAAATTAATATTTTGTTCAATATATTGAATATTCTACGTTTAAAGTGAATAAAATTGTAAATTCTATTTTAAAATTCATATTTTGTGAATTAATAACTTCGAACATGGACATTTTATTACGATATATTCGTGAAATCGATATATTGGTCAATCATCAATTGGGGACATATGTGCTGCTCACTGTGTTTTGGACGATGGAACAAACATCATAATGGTGGTTGACTACATTTCGCCCTATAACACAGTTAATAATATTATAAAGTTTTTATATAAAAGACATGATTTACATTCGAGTAGGCTCTGAAGAATAAGGAAAAAACTGTCTTACGTTGCCACTAATTTTAGCAGGAGATTTCAATATTAATTTCGCGTTCGAAGATGGACAACTCTTGGTAAACTTTCTACAAGGTAAATTAGAACTACAAATGAATAAAGTGAATAATAACCGAAATGAGCCTACCACAAGACATGGAACATCAATCGATGCAGTTTTCTCTAGATATCTTTCTAATTTTCATTCGAAAACATATGTATCTTATTTCTCATACCATAAGCCTATCGTCTTGGTCTTACAATCAACCACAGTAATTACTGATGTATTCGATAATGAAAATAATGAATAAAAATAAAAAATCTATTCAAAAATATATTAATTTATCGATGAAAACCTATAATAAATTTAAATATTTGTAGAAAATTAATATATGTATATGAATATACATGTATATATTATACATATAAAAAATATATAAACATATATATATATATACATATAGATGGAGCTAAAGAAGTTTTACTTCAGTCGTGTTGTCTAAAGCACACTCGTTTCTCACTTCCTCCCCTTTAATTGAATCACTATTGCGTAAGGAGCAGAGAGAGAGGATCGCAGACAGAGAATCCACAAGGAAATTAGCTCGTCTATCAGTTGATTAATTGGTCAGATGGCATATTGCTTATCTAACAGCCTCTGTCTCTGCACCTAAGTCTGTAGTGACCAAGCCTGCTGTTAAAGAACCAAGGGGAAAAAATACATAACGTAATTACACGGTAAATTATACATAAACTATAATCAGTTTATTAAATGTAGTCATTTTGAGTTCACTTCTGCGATCATCCTCTTTTCCTAGTCATGGCTTTTGAAAAATTTAAATACCAATGAGAAGTACATGCTTGATTAGTTTTAATTATGGTATTAAATATTAGAATAATAGTCGACACCGCAGGACGAAGTACTTCTTCAATATTCTTGAGATTTGATCGATCCTTTATTTCGTGGTTACTAAACGAAAATGTCGTTTTACATAAATAAGTTGTAGAAAAAGGTAACAGATATATTGTATTACAGTTTCAGAAATTGTTGGAAATTCTTTTGAAAATCCTAGCCAAAAACATTCTAAATTATTAAAAGATCTATCAGCAATCCTAAAATTTGTGGTGACCCCATGTTTGAGAAACACTGGTTTAGAGAGTAGCGAATCAGCTCGTGTCATTCTTTTCAATTGACCTTGGCTCAAAATTACGAGGTCCGTTGCCAATAACCCTCGAGAATTTTTAAAATGCAATGTTAACAAATAAAACCATTCTTTTCTATTTATTTCTTGCCTTTGTGTATCAGCGCGTTATGTATTATTGTTAGTTGCATTTATTTCTGCATAGAAAATCTATTTGCCCAAGTGTACTGTAAAGTTTCCAAAGATAAATTTGATTCAAGTTTTGGAATTTTATGGCAGTAAATTTCCAAAAATAATTTTGCCTCTTTTTTGATGCAATTACAAACTTTCTTTAAAAAGTTTTGTTTTGTTTTTAAGGAGGTTTATTTTTTCAAGGTTTTACAGTAATAATTTATTTTAGAAAATTTTTATATTTGACACAAAATGTAATATTTTTCTTCTCATGCAGATATTCAATATGAAACGTGCATGCAGTTTCTTTATTTCATCAGATCACTGCCATAAAAGTAAAGATTTCATGATCTTAACTGTACTAACTGTACTAAAATACTCAGCAACATTAAGTTTTGTCTTTTTCATAGTTCGCATGAGAAAAAATTAAAAACCAGGTGTGACGTCTCTCGCGTCTTTCTGATTAACTTATAACTCTACATATGTTCTTTGGGCGGCCACGATTAATGGCAAAACCTTTCAACCCAATACCAAGAAGAAGAGAAGCTCGAATATGTAAATGAGATATACATAAAAGGATAGCGCGGCAAACATAGCAGCATAGATAGCATAGCGTAGCAGGCTCGGAGATTGTAGTGTGGAATCATTCTGGTCAATAGCGTGACAAGGCTTAGTGTGGAATCTGGAGGATCAAGAATTGCTACCTTGCAGATCAAGAATCTTCTTATATAAAGTTATAGATTATATTCTCCAGGTCAAGGGACCAAAACTGGAAAAGATAATATTAGATATAGTAAATTGAATATGGATTAGCCCAGGATAATTGAGATGAAGATCTAATTGCGTGATCTGACTTAAATACGTGATTTAGTTTGGGCTCGACTCTCACTTTAATTAATAATTGTCAAAATTAGTCTTTAAGTAATATAAGTTATTTCTTAATAAAGTTGTATTAAAATTATGTCTCATCATTTTGATAATACACCTCTATTACCTTGAGGATCCGGTAAGACATGGTCATCACAGGATGGCAATGTCTCAATAGCGCCAGACGTAGTTAATTCTGGGTTGCATTAATGTAGGTGGAAATACAATTCTACCTGAAATGTGTACTTTTCGGGGTCGGAGAATGTAGCAGAGTTCATTGAGTGCATCGACAATAATATTCAGTTACTTGAAATCCCAAGTAATCTGTCATGTGCTTACTTAAAGTCATCTCAGGAGGGGCTCAAGATTTGGTATTCGATGATTTGGTTCGTTGTTGGTACAAAATACAGCCACGGATTTTGCGCAGCTCAAAGCTGAATTAGCGAAAGCTTTCCCCGCGATCAAAAATAAAAAAGAACTACAGTCGGGTTTATGCATCCCAGCAGGGTAAGAAATCAGGATGCGACTGATTTTGTATATAGATTATTAAAATAGAAAGTTTAGGATTAGGAATGTCCCAAAGCAGACTTAGTGGATCATATTTTGTTCGACTCGAACCACGGTACAGGACTACGTGGAAGTTAGAAATCCACAAAATACGATACAACTTTTAGAAGTCCTGGCTAAATTCGAAGAGATATTCTTGCAAATTACAAAGGGGTTATCAGAACCATAATGTAGAAAGACAGCGAGGTCAAAATGCGCATAGGATGCACAATTTTGCTTGGAAGCTAATGGTAGAAACTGGAGAATTCGGAAATAAGAATTAGCAGACTTAAAACAGAAATGAGTTTACGAGGTAGCCGTCAAAATAATAGAGGTTCGAGAGGAATAGATTTAAATAATAATGATCAAGATTCGTAATCGAGGACGATTAAATATTGTAAGGTTAATGATCAACCTCAGAAGGTGTCGACAAGAAGACAATTAGACTTTCTCCAATATGTATAGCACCTGTAGAACTTCACACATTACCTATATTATTAAATAACACACATTTTGAAGCGCTATATATGGGACACCGGAGCAGATAAATCTTTTATATCGGAAGAAGTATATAGAAAATATTTTTCTATAAACAAATAAAAATCGCGAGCCCAGGTAATAACAGCACAGGGTGCGAAATGCCAAAACAGAGGGGATTGTAGAATTGAAAATTAAGATCAGACAATTCGAGAAGAAAGAAATTGGTCATTTCATGTGTTGAAAGATTTAGAATACCCATGTATTCTGGGTATAGGAATTTCATAAGTGCGTCCAAGAATAGTAGTAGATTTTTAATCAAAAATCGTTGAAAATTCAGATTCTCAAATAAATAAGGTGGTTGAGCCAATTAAAGAGGAAAAAGTTGAGATAGATTTATCTAAAACAAAATTGGAAGTAGAAAACAAAACTACAAAAAATTGTTTAGTAATTTTTAAGGGTTATTTTTCAGATAAACCAGGTTTTACTCATGTCTTATACCATGAAATTGACACGGGAGATAACCCCAGTAGCTTCAAGCCTTTTAAGTATGATCCCCCTAAGCAAACAATAATAATTTTTTACTACAAAAAATTTACAGAAACGATTGTTCCCAAATTTAGTCCCCCTACCCTCACCTTTTTTTATGCAAAAAAAATAATGGTTACCACCGGAAATCCCGGGAAACATATAAATTTGGGAAAAAAATTTAAAATTTGTCACAAAAGTACCCATTTTCCGTTAATAGATGATTTATTCGAACATACCATATCAACAATAATTATTTTTGATCTAAAGTGGGTATTTTCTGGCAGTAAACCCCAGCGATATAGTTAAGACCGCATTTGTAGTAAAAAAGTGGCACATATGCTTTCAAGCGGATGCCATTCGGTTTATCAGGAGCAGCTCCCAATTTTAAAAAAGCAATTGACATAATCCTAAAACCGGTGATAGGGGAAGTTTGTGAAGTCGTTTTACATGGACGACGTTATCATCGCGTCTCCATCATTCACTCACCATGTTGAACATTTAAGGAAGTTTTTCGTTGTTAGGATGCGGGTTGACAATAAGGAAAAATGTAAAAGAAATTCGGGTGCGATGAATTGAAATATTTAGGATTAATTATTAGTAAAGAAGGAATTAAAACGGATGAGACAAAGGTTAGGAAGCTGTACAGAGATGGGAAACCACCCCGTAACTCAAAAGAGGTATCTAAGTTTTAAGGTATTTATGTCCCAGTGGTACGCGAAATTTATTAAAGTATGCGAGGATATTTGTGAGCCACTTTATAATCTTAAACGAAAATTTAAAAAATTTGTCTGGTCAATGAAGCACAAAAGGCATTCGAAGAGGTCAAGGAGGCGGTAACAAAAAAGCGCCAGTTTAAAATTACCAAACTTTAGGAACCATTCGAGTTGTTACAGATGCCAGTTCGATTGGTTTAGGAGCAGTACTAAACCAACAAAACAGACCAGTCGTATTTGCGTCACATTACTGAATGGCACGAAGGTTACACAGTAACCGAAGAGAATGTCTAGCAGTAGTATGGGCATTGTGAACAAATTTAGAACATACCCAGGAGTACGGTAAAGAGTAATATATAGATCATAGCGGTAACGCCTAACACATGGCAAAAATTTATCAGTAGGATGATTAGATGGGCACTAGGGTTCTTTAGAATTTAATAGCAGAATAGAACATAGACCGGGAACTCAAGTACGCATTGGCTGACATTCTATCAAGGAATCCATTCGTGCGTATATTGGGTGGTAAAATTAATTGTGCCATAATCAAGATTTGGTACTTACTTCGCGAAATTAATTGATAGAGGAACAGAAAAATGACTGAAATTGGGTTTATATATAGATATTTAAAGGCGGTAACAGTTGTGGCGATATGTGAGAGTGGTGCGATTTCCGTTTAATTGAAGGATTGTTTCTTTTATGCGGGAAACGCAACGTCATTAAGACAGTAATTTGTAACCATTCAAAATGCAAGGAATAAAATAATGAGAATTTCATGACAAATAATAAGTGGACACGTCAGGCGAGTTGAAGGCATAATCATAAATTCGGGACGTTTGTTATTTCCGTACGGTATTGATCAATATGTCTCTACATGCCATATGTGCCAAGTTAATAACTATAAAAACGCGTTACCAGCTGGTCAGGTTAAATCCCAAATTTATATAAATTGTGAATAGAGATGATTAGATTTCATTGGGCGTAAATATATATCGAGAATAAGACGTAACCGCTGTTTAGTAATAACCGATCATTTCAGCAAATGGGCTGAAATTATACATAACAAAAGGCCTCATCTCGTATAATAGCGAATATTTTTTTGATAACTTTATATCGCGTTATGGGCTCCAAGTAAAATTAATAGTGATAGTTGCAATTTATATCCGAGATTTTGAGCATAGTGCAGGCATAAAGATGAGGTACGTTGCATATCGACCACAAGCAAATCGGACTGAAAAGAGTTAATCAGATATAGTGCAAATGATTGCAAATTACGTTAATGATCAACATGATACTTGGGATCCAATTCTTACATTGAGTTTGCTTACACGCTATGTGGCGGTGGTGAAAACAACAGGAGGAAAAACCGGCTGAGTTATTTGCCGGGTGAAAATTAGATTTTTCATTTCAAAAACTAGTTATGATATCAGAGAAACAAATTTAAAATTCAAGATATACAGAAAAGCTTTAAAGAAGCGCTAGACTAAGTACGAAAATTAAACAGGAAAGGTGGGAAAAATATTATAATAGACGTAGAAAGGACATCAAAATAAAGGTAAATGAGGGATTGGGTTTTATTAGAAATTACACCCTGTAAGTTCAGCCGCTAACAAAGTATGTGCTAAATTTGAAATAAATTTGAGGGACCTTATAGGTCCTAGAGTTAAGAATACCTCAATAAACCGTACGCAATATGGAAATCGGGAAAAGATTAACAGTTAGCGTAGATCAAATAGGAAATATATCGTCATAGAAGTAGGGCGAAGTTAAATTCAGAACAGTGTCCCAAATAGTATGAGATCGAATAGGAAGCTGTGCGCTTTAGGAAAAATTACACCAAGGATTAAATGAGTCACAATATGGGAAAAGAAAAAATCTGCGGGTAAACGTATGGGTTGAGGCAAAGGGATTGGTAACCAATCAAAATTAATACAAAAATACAGAGAGAGGTTGTAAAACAAATCACTGGTCGGATGCTACCTAGTTCAAATTTAGGGTGAAAAATAAAATAAAGTTTAAATATAACCCGGGAAATAAAGGAGATAGAATAGGACGAGTGGACCACAAAGGAAGTGGCAAAAGGGTAGTAATAATAATAATAATAAAAAGACAAATGTCATCTAGTACTATTTCAGAGATAGAAAAAAAAGAGCAGGAGAAGAATCAACTGAGTTCCATTTGAAAAAGTATAATCTAAAGGCCACGACGGGAGAACAGAAGAACCACAACCAGCCAAGAACACAAGTGGGAAGGCGGGAAGAGTAAGGAGGTGCAAGCTGGCAAAGTGCAGAACAAACAAGGAATGAAGAGTGATGACACCTCATAGAACAGATGTGAACGTGGAGATCGAATAAAAAATCAGGTTGTATTGTTTCATTTTTTTATGATGGTCTTCAACAAGTATGGTCGGAAGGAATTATTTGCAAAGAAGGAAGTCAGGCGGTGCTTGGTGCCAAGCCGAATTCAGGCACCGTGAGTGTTCATTTTAATTTTGGAACTTTGACTTGTTAAAATTTTTCTGAAGAAAAACATTTGTATTCACACATTTGTTTACTTCGATGTATGACTTCGTGAGGATGCGAAAATTCCTTTGATTTATTTGTTATAATGGTTTATTGAAAAATGTTTGCTAATTGTATAATATGTGTATATATATATGTTGTTGTATTATTTACGTATTATAGAGGCATCTGGTTCAGGGAAACACTTGGCGTAGTCAAGGCACTAACAATAATAATAACGGCGCTGCGCGGCTCATTGGGAATTTTTGTTGAAACCAGATGTAGGGATGGAGATAAAAATTTATTGTGATATATAAATAATATATTGATTAAGATTATGGGGAAATGAGTACTTTAGTGAACATTTCAGGAGACTGACCTGAAAATCTCTAAAATAAAAGCCTTCAATGTGTTTCCAGGCTGTTAAGAAAAGAGAACAGAAGCACCAACTCATATGAAGTGTTAGATTGAAGTTATACTTTTTAGGCCGTGGATTTTTAAGTGTATAAATATTTTAGGAACAATTGTAAAGTAGGAAGGCACTAAATTAAACAGTAATTATTAATGTTGGCCTAGTTATTGGAGTAAAATTTATTGTCTGAGTTTAAAATTAAATTGAATATTGTAAATTCTAAGATGAGTAATGAAAATTAAAGTCAAGATAAATTTTAGGAAATTATAAAAAGTTAAAATTTAAGATTAAAAGTACAATGAAAATTAAAGTCAAGATAGATATTGGGAAGTGCAGATTAAATTTAAAATTCAGAATTTCAATGAAAATTAAGTGAGGTAGATATTGGAAATTATAAAAATTAAGAGAAATGAAGATTTAAGATTAAAATTTAAAATAAAACTCAGTAGAAGAATTTAGAAATGAGGGAATTTGGGGCAGCAGTTTGTTAAGGGTAGAACCATGGTAATCGGTTTTCCTTCTTGGAGAGTTGTGACGTCTCTCCGCGTCGCTGATTAACATAACTCCTATGTTGTGACGACCCACGATTGTGGCGAAACACTTTCCAACCATGCAAGAAGAGAAACGGATCAGATATATGTGGAATATACTATAAAAGGATAGCGCGGCAAACATAGCAATAGCATAGATAGCATAACGGCAAACTCGGGGTAATAGTGTGGAATCATTCGGTCGGCAGCGTGACGGCTTGTGAATGGAGGATCAGAGGTGCTTCTGCTTGCGGATAGAATCTTCTTATAAGTTGTAGTTATATTCTCTCTAGGTCAAAAAGGGTCAAAACTGGAAAAGGTAATATTAGATATAAGTAATTAGATAACAAGTTATTTAGATAGTGAGATAGAAGATCAGTAGATCTGACTTAAATAAAGCATTTAGTTTGGGCTCGACTCTCACTTTAATTAATAATTGTCAAAATTAAGTCTTTAAAGTAATATAAGTTATTCTTAATAAAGTTGTATTAAAATTATGTCTCATCACGTGTCCCTCTAGCTTGCGCGGATCCGGTAGACATGGTCATCACAGGATGTAATGTCTCTAGGAAACCTAAAGCATAATATTGATTTTATAAAATTGACAACAATTAACAAATTTTAAACTTATTTATTTACTTTGAAATAAAATCACATTTGATATTCCAAGTACGTAAAATTAAAGAAATTTAAATTTGAAAGGAAAAAATATTTACTTATATCTCTTTTTTTTAATCTTGTCCACTTGGTTGCCAATCAGTCATCATAAACATTGCAAGCTATTATTCCTCAGAAGTCTCCCAAGGAGCTCATGTTGAAATTTAAGGCAAGTCAGCTCATAACAACCATTTTGTTCTTCTAAAACCTGTTCTCCAGTAGTGTGAATAAAAACATTGTGTGCATTTTAAATCTGTCAAGGATCAAAGTCCTTCCATTAGCGTAGTGTGGAAGTATGAAGAGTGCAGTTCGAGCTCAAGTGTCGTCCTCGTCACTTGAACATTGCTCAAAATTACAAGGTTCATCACCATTGCCCTCGTGTTGCTTCCTTACATGACTTTTAGCTTCCTGTAGACTGTTGAAGAGCAGATTTATACAGTAGCATACATAGAATTAAGGGTTCAAGCTCCTTTCCCCCCTTAAAAAAGGTTTATGTACGCTACTGTTTAAACATGCTGGTGATAGATAGAGGCCCACTATGCGGAGGAGTGACTCAGAAAACGTCTTTGTTTTTCTATGTTGACGACTTTTGAATCTTACAGGGTACTTTTTAAGAAACATTGTCACATTTAAACAAAATTTGCACTTTATGTAGAACAGGAGTAGCCAACCCGTGGCCCGGAAGCTGTGTGAGGGATTACCCCCTCTCTCTTGCCCACCTAGATGTGTGGGGGAAGGGCTAGATACCAGAAACATGTTCAAGGAATCAGCATTTTATTGATCAACCAAATTATATCAACACTGGTTCACTAAAATTCAGGAAGAGAATGTCTCAATATGAACAATACTAGAGGAACAACAGCAAGATGCACGAATTATACGAAAACTAGGAATATCGATCACTTTAATTTAGGATCAGTTCAAATATCTCACTTAGCTTAACGTTACTCTAGGTTTTGTGACCAATCGTCACTTAAAATCTTCGTCTATTTAATATTTGAAATAATCAATAACTTGTAGTGATACCTGATGAATAGAAATCTCACCTGACTCCTGGGTTCCTTTCTCTCCTTCACCCCTCGCTAGCTAGAAACCCCGACTATATATAGTAGATTTAATTAGAATATCACGGTTTCTTCTTCAGAAGGGTTGGTTGTGAATAAGAGCGAATGATAGCCCAAAGATTTCCCCAGAGGATTAGTGGAAGGAATGTGTTTTGATCCGTCACAGCTGCATGCCGCCCGCCTTGAATAATTTTGACCCTCAGTTCTTTAAAATTTTTAAAAGTACGATTTTTTTTGTCTTTTTTTTTTGTGTGTGTTTTGTTCAATTTATAGAAACTATTTCTGTTTTACATTCTTATAAGTAGAGTTTTCATTGAAACGTCCCCGCTGCATCACGCTTGATTTCTGTACCTTTATCGCGCTGCTTATTGCTAGAGTTAAGCATATTCGATCATTGCGTTACTATTATTAAATAACCATGTTTGTTTGCATGAAAAATATTGAAAATAATAAATCATTCCGTTTTAAATTTTCACTCCAATAAATGTTTGTAATGATCCAAATCTAAAATAAAGAAACAACTTTTTATATGCAGCCCGCGGGACAAGAATGTTTTTTCCCAAGTGGCCTTCAAGGTCATTTGAGTTGGCCACCCCTGATCTAGAACGTCGAATAGCCTTGTAAAAATAATCGGCACTAATTCATCAGCTGTATAATCTCTTGGTTATCACTTCTTGCGGAAAAAGTTTCACATACTCTTAAGGTAAAAATTTTAAAGTGTTCTTGACAATCCTGGAGTAATCGCGACTCTTTATTGAAACTAGAAAAATCAAACATTTCATTTCAAAATGTTGAAAGGGAGGACCCTTTAGAATCAGTAGGACCTGGAATATAGACTGGTGTAAGAAATTAAGAGAATTTGCAGACTTGATCGATTATCTCTTGAACTACAGGACCGATTTTAATGAAATTTGATGTGTATATACATTGATCAATACAAAACAAATAACTATTTAACAATTGCAATACACACGCATGATCATGGATAACACTCCTTGGAGTTGGAAGGTATGAAATAGTGGTTGCAGAATAAATAAAAGAAATGGGTTAATAGAAGGTATGGCCCTCTCACAGCTATACAGGCCATGCAGTGGGATGCCATACTTGAAATAAGGCAGTTTATCAGTTCTTGGGGTAATTGGTCCCACTAGTTCGGCAACGCTGTTTTCAGTTCTTGGATGGTTCTCGGAGGGCGTTGCGAGTTCCATTTGACCTTTCCAGAGAGTTCCAGACATACTCTATAGGGTTGAGGTTTAGAGACCTGGGTGGCCAATCCATACGCGAATATCCTCACTCTCTAGAAATTCGTTGACCAGAAGGTCTATGTGGCCTCGCGTTATCATCCCTTAAAATGAACTCGGGGCCACATGCACCCCTGAAGAAGCGAACATAGGGCTTCCTAACACCTCACACCAGTCACAGAGCCTCTTTCAAAGACATGGAGAGGCTTACGGTCATACAACATGATACCTACCAAACCATTAAACCTCCTCCGCTATTGTCTCAAATTTCCATTTTCATTAAAAGCGACAGCAGCGCTACTGTTTGAAAAGAACTAATTTAATTCGAGAATAAAAATGGACGCATAGGAGAAACATACTGAAACTACGCGATAGCTTCTAAAATTGATACAGATGTATAGAAATGTTATTTGTTTAGTGTTTGTGCCGTAGTAACTGTCTAATGTCCAGTGTATTATTATGTGTGCTGTAGGAATTAAAACTTATAGAAGTTCACAATAGTGCTTTCTCTCATGGACTTTGGATTAATCAAGGTGTAGCAGCTCTCCACTGACAAGGTAAACATTTTTATCTTTATTATTTTCTTCATTTTAAACAAAAAATGAAAGCCATAACTGTCAATTTCGCGGACATTGGAGGGTAGGTAGCGGGTCCCTGGTTTTCTCAATATAAACGTACGGCGAGAATCGGTGTTTAGGCTGAAACGGGACTCATTGGTGAACAGAACGGTTGCCCATTGATCCATACTTCAATCTTTATGCCGTCTGCACCATGCTAAACGGATTTTCCTGTTCGTAGACGTGAGCGGGACGCAAACAGCAGATCTTCTGGCAAACAACCCTATCTCATAAAGTCTTTTTGAAACAGTCACCCTTGATACACGGGTTCCTGTGGCTGCATACAAGTACCCAGAGAGCCGAGAAGCTGTAACCCCTTTGTTACGACTCGCTATAATCGACAAATGGCGATCTTCTCTGGCTGTCGTGGCTCTTGTGCGCCGTTGGCCAGGCTTTCTCTCAATGGATCCAGTATCCTGGAACTGTTTCCATTAGTTACACACGACGCTGGGCGTTCAATTGAACTCTCTACAAATCTGAGCTTGACGTAGCCTGCTTCTAGCCTCCCCGCAATTCACCACCTCATTCCGTCATCTAAACGCTGGTGGTTATTCATTTTTACTGTTTCAATTTGAATTGAACCGATTGCTTCAAAATAACACCAAGAAGTTCGTCGAGGTGTGCTGGCGAACGAAATACATCTTAACTTACACGCGCTTATAAAGCCTGTTTTTCTGCTGGCTCCGCCTCCACACACGTGTACTCTTACTTATTTATTGTACAAGGTTTGCATTTTTATTTAGAAGCAGTGGTTTTTCTTTCAGTTCAATTCTTTTCATGCAATTCGATAAAATATGCAAATTCGGTTAATTTATTTCATCTGTGTATTTGATAGTATTTATTCTCGAATACTTGTGAGTGATGGCCCACCCTGCTTACCTCATGGATTTCAACTAACACCCGTTCTGCTTTTTAGTATTTATACGTTAATTGCGGAATAATTTAAACATTTATCACAATTTTTCGATGCAATTTATTTTCTTTATAAATATTGTTATTACATAAGTACTTATTTAGTTTTTTGTTTTGTTTTTCTACAAAATTGAGCCTTTTTACAAAACAAAATACTTCTTTAAATAAGTTTTAAGCTTTGTTTTCTTTTCCTTTTTTTCCAGGCACTATGTGTTAAACTTTGGGAACAATAGGTAAAACTTAACCACTCCCCACACACACATTAATGTAATAAAAGTATGCAAAATTAGCCTTAAATATAAACTCGAACAGTAAATGACAAACTCTCAAGTATTAACATTCAGTTCTATATAAAAGAAAAAATTAACAGCAAATTTGTGTAACTTCTAGTTCCGAATAAAAAGTAAAAATATATTCCTGATTCCGTTTATTGATTGTAATCGTATGAGCCTTTTCTGTCATGTGTAAAAAAAATTAATTAAATAATTAATTAATTAAATTTATCGATACAGAGCACAACTTAAAATCCTATAAAGAGGCACTTTTCAAACTTTACCACTATGTAGTACTATATTACTATTATGTAACTAGATATACTCAGTATCGTATATTACCTACATAAATCTAGTAGAAGAAAATGAATCAAAACACATGTAGGTATATATATAACGGACAAAGAATGAATAATACGCTATGTATAGTATACTGAATCTAATAATCCAATGTGTAGAATATGACTCGCTAAACTGTTACTGTTACGATGGCTATCTTTGATATCAATCAATCTAATCAATTAAAATTGTAAAAAGTAATTGAAAAAATGGAATTCAAGTCTCTTCCAATTTCAAAATAAACTTTGAAAAACTAATTTAAAAACTATTTTTTAAAAATTCGAAGATAAGTTTCTAATAAACTTTCACTTAGAGAGAATTTCTGTAAGCAATTTGAGTAAGCAAACACCACTAATAACTTTCTCTCTCTTCGAATTCTGTTTATGTTATTTGAATTCGAAAAATTGAGCCCTATGGTGATGTGTTTTCTTGTTTCTCACTGAAATTTTATGAATGTTACCTACTTTCATGTTTCGTTATTCTTTCATACCTATTGCTCACGGCATCCAAAAGTGGGAAAAAATAATAAAATCTTATATTATCATTAAAAAAGAATTTATTATTAGAAAGACTTATAATTATTTCCCCCCTGATCAACAAGAGTGATGTCAGAGCTTTGACAGTTTTTTTCCGCATGGTGAGTTCCATTCCTCTGCTTTCAAGTAAATTATCCTCAAACCACAACCTTGAGATGCTGTCAACTGCTCAAAATAAATGGAAAGCAAACGATATATTTTTTTTTAAACAAGAGAGTCTGTGGCAGGAATGAAACTTTGGAAGTTAATGAAAGCATGCCTTTGAAGCAATAAAAATGAGTTTCGAATCTTATTTTCATCAATGTGGAGGAAATTCTAATATTGCATTCGCGCGTTTTTATTTAATCAGCTTGAGAATCATTAAAATGTCGTTAAATTTTGCAAATAAATAACAACGTTCTGAAAAACTTAAGAAAAAATTTCATCATCAATTTAGAAAAATAATGGCACACTTTTTCTCTATCGTAATTACATTACAATACTACTTAAAAAAAAATTTTTGAAATATGGAAAAAACTTTTAACGGTATTTTTTCCCGGGTTACAAAATCAAAAACAATCATTAAAAAAACAGAAAAAAGATTTTTATTCCACACAAATTAATTATATTTTCCCGCTACTAAACAATTTTTAAAAGGTAAAATTTAAAAATAAATTGGCATATTCAACAAAGTAAAAAATAAATAGAACAAATGTAAAAAATTTTAAAAAGTATTAATGTTAGAAAAGATTTAAGAACTTTTGTAATTTTTGACCCTTTTAAAAATTTAAAAAAGCAAAAAAAATTAAACCAAAAGTATCTTCTTTCAATAGTTTAAAAAAAAATTTAAAAAATTTTTTTTTAAAAAAGAAAATTTTAATTAATATATATATATATATATAAGTAAATAAGATTTTCATTTAATAAAACAACTGAAATAATAATTTTAAAAAAAAGACAAGCAGGAAAAACACAGCAAAGGCAATGTAGGAAAGTTTTGGGGTGTTTTTTTTTACTATGTTTTATACACAAGAAGGGACACAGCTGTTTTTTTAAATTTAATTTAAAAAAGTAGCTGTAGTAAAGTAGTGGTGTACACAGACCTTTCTTATGAGGGAGGGGATTTTTGTCTAAAAACACCCAGACAAAATGGGCCAGGGGGAACTTTATGGAAAAAAATTTGTTGGTTTTATGGGGGGGTGCCCCTTTTTCCCTTTAAACGCCACTGAATTAAAAGGATTTTATTTTTTTAAAAAAGGTTTAAAAAAGGAAATAATCTGACTTTTCCAAATGTAAAAAGGCTGCTTTTAATTTATTCATTATATATTTTATATTTCATCATCGAATATAACTGAGATTTCTTCCTCTCAATATATAGGGTGTGCTGATACGAGGTGAAAGGTTGGATTATATCTGTTCTGGGGGGAAATCCCCCTTCACTTGGCTAAGTCAGGACGAGCACATTTTTGAAAGTGAGGAAAATTGACACACCCCATCCCCTCGTTATAGCTACTGTGACCACAAATTTCAAGATGAATTTTTCACTAACGACATTTTACATAGCCGGATTATTAGTCGCTTTTCCCAAAAGGGTTTTTGCGGGATTTTTTAAATTTAACTATTTTTTGTGTGTGAGGGGTTGGTGTTTAAAAAAGGGTCCCCATGTCTCTCCGTTCTTCTTCAACATAACTCCTACGTTTTTGACGGCCACATTAAAGGAAAAAATTTTTCCAGCCCAAATAAAACAAGCAAAAAAATGAAAAATAAGAAAACCCTTTTAAAAAAGGATAGGAAGTTTAGGAAGGAAAAGGAAATCTTAAAAAAGTTTTAAAATTTTGGAACATTTGGGGAAATTTGTTTTAGACGGCTTACCCCAAGGAATGCGGGACGCCCCCTCCTTTTTTTAAAAGGGAAACCCTTATTGCCCCACGAGCACATCAGTCTACCTAAAAGGGTATCAGAATTTTGGGGCCCTTAAACCAAGGTGGGGGGGATTTTTCCCGAACGCTAGTATTTTATTGAATTGAGATTGGGGGGAAATGGTGGTTATTTGATAAGTGATCTTTGCGCGTCTGATTTAATTTAAAAATCGGCATATTTTGGGTTTTTATTCTCATTAATAAAAGTTTTTTTTGTTTATAAGTAATTTAATTTAAAATTCTTAAAAAAAAGTCATTAAAATTATAAAATGTCTCATCCTTCCCTGTAACCCCACACCTCTAACTTCCCCGGGAACCCCCAAGACTAGCTACCCGCCCAGATGGCTATGTCCCCAATGGCCGGAAAAAATTTTTATATAATTCTGGGTTAAGGGTAATGCGGGGGGGTTTGGTTTTTTTACCAAAAATGTTTTTTCCCCGGTCTGAGAATGTTACCAATTTCTTGAGGCTAAAGGTTAAAACCCGGTTCCCGGTACCAAGTAATCTGTCATGTCCCCAATTTAAAAGGGGGTCATCCCCGGGAAGGGGGGCTCAAGATTGGGTACCCCAATATTTGGATCGGTGTTAGTGAAAGGGAATCAAACGGTTTAAACCAGCTCAAGGAAAAATTTGCGAAAATTTTTTCCCCTTCAAAAAAAAGGAAAATTGGAGGCTGGGTTTTTTCCTTTCCCACAGCGGGGGAAAAATCGGGGAACCAACGGGGTTTTGAAACGTTTGCAAAAAATCATAAGATTTTAAAGAGCTAAGGATGTCGCAGGCGGTTGGTTGATCACATTTGTGTTAGACTCGAACCACAAGCCCAGGACTATGTGGAAGTTCCCAACCCGCAGAACACTTTTTAAATTTTTTGGAAATATTGGCTAAATTTGAAGAGGTATTTTTAAAAATTTAAAAAAGGGGTTCCAGAAATAGTGATAATGGGGAAAGGGCGGGGCCCAAAAACGCGCATAGGATCCCTAATTTTGATTTTAATCCAGAATTTGGGAGAAATTTCCCGGGGGTTGGGGGGGAAAGACCAAATAATGGCAAAATGTTTTTTGGGGTACTTATAGAATACCCTAAAAAGGTAATAGGTGGTCCGGGGAAGGGGGGGAATAGATTTCAGAAGGATGATCAGAGATTCAACGAAGGGGATCCCAAATTTTCGAAATGATCGAAATGATAATTTTTAATGGGGGGACCGTAGAAATAGGGGTTCGGGGTGAAAATTTCAGTCGGGGGCGATAGGATAAAAAGGGGACGATTGAATGTTTGTGAAATTTTAAAGTTCATAAAATCAAAAGGAATTTTTTTTTCCCGATATGTATATCCCCCGTAGAGTTTCCCCCACTTTCCCCTTTTTTTTATTAAATAACACTTTTTTTAAAAGCCTATGGGACACTGGAGCAGATAAATTAATTTTATATCGGAAAAAATTTAAAAGAAATTTTTTTTAAAAAATTTAAAAAAGGGGGGGGGAAAAAGGGGGAAAAAAAAAAAGGGGGAAAAAAAAAAAAATTTTTAATTTTTTTTTTTTGGGTTTTTTTTGGGGGGTTTTTTTTTATTTGGGGGTTTTTTTTAAAAACGGGTTTTTAAAGGGGGGGAAAAAAAAGGGGGGGGAAAAAAATTTTTCCTTTTTTAAAAAAAAAAAAATTTTTTTTAATTTTTTTAAAAAAAAGGGGGGGGTTTTTAAAAAAAGGAATTTTTTTTAAAAAAAAAAAAAAAAAAAAAAAAAAAAAAATTAAAAAAAAATCCTTTTTAAAACCCCAAAAAAATTTTAAAAAAAAAAAGGGGGGGGATTTCAAAAATTTTTTTTTTGGGGGGCCCCCCTTTTTAAATTTTGGGGATTAAACCCCCCTTTAAAGGCCCCCGCAAAATTTTTTAAAAAAAAATTGGTTTAAAAAAAAAAGGGAAAGAAAAAAATTTTTTTCCCCATTTTAAAAAAAAAAAAAATTTTTTTTTTTTTAATTTTTTTAAAAAAAAAGGGGGGAAAAAAAGGGTTTTTTAAAAAAAAAGGGGAAAAAAAAAAGGGGTTTTAAAAGGGTTTTTTTCCCCCCCCCTTTTAAATTTTTTTTTGGGGGGGGGTTTTCCCCTTTTTTTTAAAAAATTTTTTTTTTTTTTAACCCCCTTTTTTTTTTTAAAAAAAACCCCCAATTTTTTAAAATTTTTTTTTTTGGGAAAAAAAAAAACCCCCCTTTTTTTTTTCCCCTTTTTTTAAAAAGTTTTTGGGAAAAAAATTTTTTTTTTTTTTAAAAATAATTGGGAAAACCCCGGGGGGCCCCGGAAAAATCCCAAAAAAAAAAAAAAACCCGGGGAAATTTTTGGGGGAAAATTTTTTAAAAAAAAAAATTTTTAATTTTTAAAAAAATTAGGAAAAAAGGGTTTTTTTTTTTAAAAATTAAAATTTTGGGAAAATTTTTGGGGGTTTTTTAAAAAAATTAAAATTTTTTTTTTTGGGGAAAAAATTTAAAAAAATTTAAAAAAATTTTTTTAAAAAATTTGGGAAGGGGGAAAAAAAAAATTTTTTTTTTTTTAAAAAGGGGGGGGAAAAAAAAATTTTTAAAAAAAAAAAATTTTTTAAATTTAAAATTGGGGGGGAAAACAAAACCCCTTTTTTTTTTTCCCCTTTTGGGAAAAAAAAAAAAATTTAAAAAAAATTGGGAAAAAAAAAAGGGGTTTTAAAAAAAAAAAAAGGGAAAACCCAAAAAAATTTTAAAAAACCGGGTAAAATTTTTGGGGTAAAAAAATTTTTTTTTTTTTGGGGGGAAGGGTAAAAAGGGAAAAAAAGGGGGGGGGGGCCTTTTTTTTAAAGGGGGGGAAAAAAAAAAAAAAACCCTTTTAAAAAAAATTTTTTAAAAAAAAAAAAAAAGGGGGAAAAAAAAGGGGGGGGGAAAAAAAACCCCAAAAAAAAGGTTGGGTTTTCCCCCCCCGGAAAAAAAAAAAACCCCCCAAAAAAAAAAAAAAAAAAGGGGGCAAAAAAAAATTCCTTTAAAGGGGGGGAAAAAAAAAAAAAATTTAAAAAGGGAAAAGGGGGGAAAAAAAAAAAAAAAATTTTTTTTTTTTTAAAAAAAAAAGGGGGGGGAAACAAAGGGGGGGAATTTAAAAAAAATAAAAAAAAAATTTTTAAAAAAAAAAATTTTTTTCCAAAAAAAAAAATTTTTTTAAAAGTTAAAAAAAAATTTTTTTTTTTAAAAATTTTTAAAAAAAAAAATTCCTTTTTTTTTTTTTTTTGAAAAATTTTTTTTTTTAAAAAATTTTTTTTTAAAAATTTTTTTTTAAAAAAACCGGGCCGGGAAGGGAAAAACCCTTTTTTTGGGAAAAAAAAACCCCAAAAGGGGGGGGTTTTTAAAAAAAAAAGAACAAAATTTAAAATTTTTTGAAAAATTTTAAAATTTTTAAAAAGGGGGTTTTTTTTTTTTTTTTGAAGGGGAAAAAAAGTTTTTTTTTAAAGGGGGTTTCCCCCTTTTTTTTCCCCCCCAAAAAGGGGGGGGGGTTTTAAAAAAAAGGGGAAAATTTTTTTTTAAAAAATTTTTCGCCCCAAAAAAAACGGGAAAATTTTTTTTAAAAAATTTTTTTTAAAAAAAAAAATTTTTTTTTAAAAAAAAAATTTTTAAAAACCCCAAAAAATTTTAAAAGGGTTTAATTTTTTGGGGGTTTTTGTTTTTGAAAATTTTTTTTAAAAAATTTTAAAAATTTTTTTTTTTTTGAAGAAAAAAAATTTTTTTTTTTAAAAAATTTTTTTTTAAAAGGGGAAAATTTTTTTTTAAAAAAAAAATTTTTTTAAAAAAAAAGTTTTTTTTAAAAAAAAAAAAAAATTTCCTTTTTTTTAAATTTTTTTTTGGGGAAAAAAAAATTTAAAAGTTTTTTTTTTTAAAAAATTTGGGAAAAAAAAAAAGCCCAAAAAAAAAAAAAAAAAATTTTTGGGGAAAAAAAAAAAAAAGGGGGGGGGGAAAAAAATTAAAAAAAAACGTTTTTTAAAAAAAATTTTTTTTAAAAAAAAAAAACCCCCTTTTTAAAATTTTTTTTTCCCCCCCCCCGGGGGAAAATTTTTTTTTTCCCAATTTTTTAAAAAAATTGGGGGGTTTTTTTAAAATTTTTTTAATTTTTCCCCCTTTCTTTTTTAAAAACCAATTTTTTATTTTTAAAAAAAAAAGGGTTTTTTGGGTTTTTTTAATTTTTTTAAAAAAAATTTTTTTTAAAAAAAAATTTAAATTTTTTAAAAAAAAAAAAAAAAAACTTTGGGCCCCCAAAAAAATTTCCCCTTTTTTTAAAAAAAAAAAACCCCCAAAAAAAAAAAACAAAACCCCAAAATTTTAAAAATTTCCCCTTTTTGGGCCTTTTTTTTTAAAAATTTTTTTTAAAAAAAAACCCCCTTTTTTTTTTTAAAAAAAAAAAAATTTTTTTCCCCCCCAAAAAGGGGGTTTTGGAAATTTAATTTTTTTTTTTAAAGTAACCCTTTTTTCCGGGGGGAAAAAAAAAATTTGGGAAAAAAGGGGAAAACCCCTTTAAAATTTCACGTTTTTCTTCTGGGGGGGTTTGACATCTCCGTTTTTCTTCTAAAATAACCCTACGTTCTTTGACGCACGATTAATGGCAAAACTTTTCCAACCCAACCCAAAGGGAAAAAAAACGAAGCAACAATGCAAATAAGATAACCTTTAAAAGGATAGGAAGTTTAGTGAGAAGAAATGGCAATCTTAGAAAGCTTAGTGTGGAACAGTTGGAAGTGTGTTTAGACGGCTTACTCAGGAATCACGGAGACCCCACCCTCCTAATATTTACAAGGAGCAACTATTCACAACACATCAGTCTACCTGAAAGTATCAGAATCGTTGAGCCTTCAAAGGTAGGAGGTTTATATTCTGAACGCTAGTATTTTATTGAATTGAGATTGGGTGGAGATAATTAGTTATATTGATAAGTGATCTAATTGCGCGATCTGACAAATTAAATGGGCATACTTTGGTTTACTCACTTAATATAAGTTTGTTCGTTATATAAGTAATTTAAGTTAAATTCTTAATAAAAGTCGTATTAAGTTATAGAATGTCTCATCCTTCCTATAATCCCACCCCTCTAACTTACCGGAACCCCAAGACGTAGCTATCGACAAATAGAATAATGTCATAACCAACCTTGACTCTACATAAAAGAAAACTATTGCACACAACCTCAAGCAAGTTTCTCAAAAGTTTGCCCATTTAGTTAAGATTCCAAAATGGTACAACGATTGTTCTTTCCGATGCATAACCATCATACAGAATTTTTTTATTTGCAGAACATCTTCATTTTAAAAACATCTTTGTTGATGCCTTCCATCGCATCATTAGGTACTGTGACTGTGCAAATTCCACAGTGATTTTTTTCTCTCTCTCACTAACGTAATCTTTCATAACCGTGCTATTAATCACAATCACAAATAGAGCAAAAACCGTTGCTGGTTTAGGTAAAATTAACGTAGTTTGAGCCGGTTTGAAAAAATGTCACCCAACTTTTTTGACGCTCCATAAAAAGAAAAATATTTTATTTTTATAAAGGGGTGTATAGTGTAGCTGGCCTCCTCGTTGGTGCACCCTGGGTAACGCTTATTCTTCTACAGCCTTCGTCATTTTCTTGCAAGTCTAGTGTTTTTCCTATTTTTGGAGACTTCAAGGAGATTTTTAACAACTGCCCTTTTAAGGGCTAGGACTGTCCCAATCTTTAAGTTCCTTTCTGGAATGCTGGTGGCCTTACTACATACAAATTCATTGAACTAAAAAAAAACTGTTATTTCTAAAGAGTCCCCCGATGTTATTGGTATCGCTAAGAGTGGCTCTTCTGCAGACAATTTGAGATTTTTTCCATTAAAAAGAAAAATATTACATACTACTTTCAGAAAATTATTTCGAAAGATGACCCATTTAGTGGCAATTCTAAAATGGTACAACACTTGATACATTTCTATCCATAACAGTCACTGCCACATTTTGTTTTCTTTTACAAAATGACATTATTTTACAGGGACATCCTATGTGTATGTCTCAGTATTTTTATATTCGATTCTTCCTAAGTTCTACAGATTAAAGATATTCCTTATCTATTCGAAAGCATGAAACACGTTAGTATCTTGTTTATATTATATATTGATCAAATTTATAATTAATAATAATTGTTCATCGTATAATGCAATTTTTTTACTCTAAAGCAAGGGTGTCAAACTCAAAGGTTAACTTGGGCCAAACAAACAAGGTTTAACTTTAGGTGGCCCGCAAAAAAATCGATACTCAAAAGTAAGTTTATTTCGAATAAGACATTATAATAAACATACATTAAAGAACAAAAGAAAATTCAGGCTTATGTTGGGACACTTGACATCTGTTGTCTGCTGCAATATTTCCTATTTCTAGATACATTTTGAAATTTTATTATGTATTATTGTGTGTAGGGATTGCAATATCGGATCAAAAGTTCAATATCGGTATTTTTTAGATCTTAATATCGGTAGTAGAAATTTCAGAAAAAGAAAGAAAAACAGGTGTTTCTTTGTTCTATTTGCCAGTTAATTTAAAAATTTTTTTAAAAAATTCACTATAAACTTGAATTGGTAAGTATCTTTTTCATTTTTAAAATCATTATAATTACGTAAATACCGTGACATTTTCTATTTCGCGGTATGCCTTTCTTCTGTGCGATTTTTCACAATGTAATATATAATTCTTCAGTGACGTATGCTGTTCTTTCAGTGACTGCAACATGAAATTTATTGTTGCATTAGTGTTAATAAATTAGAATCTCTCCGACATAATGCCTAACCAGTTTTATTGGAAGTAGAGCTGATAAGTTCTGGATATTAAGTCAAATTCACAATCGGAAAAATAAATTTGCAGGTTTAAGTTGATCATTGCTTTTTGGACTGGATTTTTCCGTTTCATCATTAGGAGTAAACTGTCCCAACGTGTTTTAGAATCTAATATGAACATATGTGCTGTTTCTAGTAAATACCGAAAAAACGGTATTTAAATTTGTGAATACCGGTATTTCAAAATTGTACAAATGGCTCAAAATACCGGTATTTGGTATCCTGGAATTGCAATCCCTAATTGTGTGCCGATAGACTGACCGGGGCGCAAAAATGTTTCTTGTGGGCCGCATGCTGACCGCGAGTTTGACAGCCCTGCCCCAATTTTTTATTATGATCATGATAGGGACATACATATCTTCTCGGATCGGTGGACAGAAAATTTAAGTGTTTTGCTTAGCATTCAGGTTCAACTTCTTTAAAAATAAGGCAAGTGAATTAATATAATTCTTACAGATGAAAATCTGAATTTATTGTCAATATAAATTTGTTTCTTAGTATCACAGAAGAATTAAGAAAGTATATCATTTCACTTCAATGGAACTTAAGAAAAATGTGATTTTGTCTATTATATTTAATTTTTTTGTAATTTCATTTCTACACTTTTAAAGCCCTTTTTCTTTCTTAGGTAACCGCACTTATATGTATGGATTTATTGTAAAATTAAAACTTGTAATTCCTGCCTGTGGAGTTATCTTAATGCACACCAGCAAAATTTTTTTCCATATTAAAAGTACATAAACATTTATGATTTTTGGTTATTTTTTCAAATACTGGATCAATTATTTAAATAAAACTAAGATTTCAACAAAAAAGATACAGCAATAAATATATTGATTCCCACATACAACAGCTTTGAAGACTTTATTACCAATGCCTTTAAATAATTAACTTGCACATGAAATTTATCAGTTATTTATTATTTTACTTTTGTCCACAAAAACTAATTATTGTAAGAAAAATATGAGCAAATATAGTTAAAATTTACCAGCTCAATTTATGATTGTGAAAAATCAGTAATAAATAACATTTTAAAAGTAATGAATAGTATGAAAACGCTTATAAAGAGCAGAGATTTTCTGTGTAGTATAAAAATTTTCTGTGTACTATGTACCAGATATTCTGTGTGGATACTCCCAATTTTTGTTTTTAAAAAAATACCTATAGCTAAACAATCATAGAAAACCTGAAATCTTTCAAGTTTTCTGAGTAATTTCTTATTTTTCAGTTAATTTTTATTATTTGAATGTTTTTCATTAATTTTTTCACTCACCTATGAAGTATTATTAACTCACATTATCAATTTAAAAAAAAGGTTATAATTATGTTTCAAATATACTTTTGGGTTTGATGCATGTATACTCAATTTGTTTTAAAATAGGTATTTACAAAAATTATTTATCATAAACTATATAAAACATACACAAAAAATTCTTTATAATAAACTATATTAAACATATACAAACAATTCTTTATAATAAACTTTATTAAGCATATACAAAAAATTCTTTATAATAAATTTCCGCCACACAGAACTAATAAATATGACTCTTGCTTTTAAAAACTTAATAACTTTAATTTAGAATATAAGGGATATAGACAAATGCCAGCAGCTTTGTGCAGCAATATCCTCCTCTAACAAGGGACAGTACAGGAACTGAGATTTGCACAGAAATTGTATTACACAAACAAGTCGAAGTAAACAATTTGTTGCCATCGTGTGAAACATAAATACAGTAGATGGCGTTGGTAAAAGACATAACAGTAAAATCAAATATTTTACACAAAATACATATAAAATAGAAATTGTAAATAATAGTAAGAATAGAATAAAAATTTAATATAGCATATAAATGAATATATCAAGCACATTAATAATAAAAATACAGTTTGAATAATAATAAACATACAGTTTGAATAATAATGAAAACTTAACTTGAATAATAACGAAAATACAATTTGAATAGAAAAATACAATTCCATCCAAACATACTAGAATAGTTAACAACTTTTCGGAAAATTTATTTTAATCTTAACTGCTTTCACGAGTTGAAAGACTAGTTCAAATCTTTGAAGAATTTAATGCTGATTTACCTGAGGAAGATTCAGAAATAGAAGAATTTGAAGTTAAATATTTTGGAATAAAAATTAAATATAGCATATAAATGAATATATCAAACACATTAATAATAAAACTACAGTTTGACTAATAATGAAAATATAACTTGAATAATAATGAAAATACAATTTGAATAATAGAAAAATACAATTCCTTCCAAACAATAAACTTTATTAAACATATACAAAAAATTCTTTATAATAAACTTTATTAAACATATAACAAAAATGGATTTTCATTATTCTCCAACCAGCATCAAAGTAACAGTTTCATCTGAATATTGCACCTCTTTACATAGACCCATTGCTGAGCTTAAGATAACAGCCAGTTTATGCTTACACTGAAAATAAAACAACAAGGCTGAATACATTTGCATAAATGTAAAATTTAATAACATTTTCAACACAGATATTTATTTAAAAAATATTTTCATGAAATACATGTTCAAAATTTCATACAGAAAAAGATTTTATGTGTAACATTGACTTAACTTCTAAAAACAATAAATAACCAATAAAACATTTATTATCGGATTATTGATATGCCAGTTTTGAATTACTTTGAAAAAAATTAGGCAAAAAATAAATAATAATAATAAAAATAACAGAAGGGAAATTTTTTTAAAGAATAATATATTAACGTACAAAAAATTTCAATGTACCGTAAAATCAGGCATATAATGCGCATCTATACTTTCACAAACTGAATTTTTTAATTTTTAGGTATATTCGCAGTATAACACGCATCCCTTTTTTATGAGGAAATCTGAAACATTAGTATACATTGCTCTTATGTTTTGAAGTAATTTTTTCAAGGTATTATCCCAGACTTTTGAAAAAGTAGTATACTTCTAGAATTACAACTTTTTTTAGTTCATAAGGCAAGTCTTTTCTTTTAAATAAACAGTATTCAAATACATGTAGAAGCAATTTCTTTTATGCTCATCTCTTTTGTTATTTTTAAGGCTATCGTTTTTATACTTGATGTATAATGCACAGCCTTATGTTTTGATCGTATTTCTTGTGTTAAAAGTGTGCTTATAATGCCAAATTTTATGGTATAGAAAAAGAGATAATTTTTTAAAAAGTTTTACAAAAAAAACCCCATTTATTTTAATCAATGTATTTATGGCTTCTAATATATTTGAAATGAATTTTTATTACATGCAAATCTTGAATGCTGATGTTTCCTCTTTGATAATAAATACTCTGATCAGAAATTTATACAACCCTTAGATTTTTAGCACAACAAAAATCAATGGGCAACATTTCTCAGAATATTTCAACATCAAAATATATCAGGTAATCATTTTGGTTTAGTAGCCATGCTTCTTAATATTGCTCACAGCATTGTTTATTTCATTATAACATCAGGAGGGTTGTTTTGAGCATGTGCTTTGCTTGAAGAGCAAAAATACGAGAGAATTTATTATTCAATTTCCACATTTTTATATACAAGGAAAAGCAGGGAAAAATGTAATATAAAAAATATAATCACATGTTCAAGTGAAGGGAATTATTAATTATTTATAGAAGTTACATCATTGTTTTAGGGGAAATTTTAATCTGGTTTGTAAGGAACATATAAGCCATTATAATATTTTGTTATCTAGAATTATCAATAAATCTATCAAAGATTCAAGGTCCAATCCTTTTAACGAAGAATCACTGATAATCTATCAAAATAAAGTTCTTAATCCCTTACGAAATGAGACACATATCGAAATAGAGTTCATTCAGATTTATGAATTAGATATTATAAATAAAGATTTGAATTTTGAGTTATTTAAGTTATTACATGTATCATACTTGTTTTATGTTAAGTAATCTTACTACTAAATATTACAAAAAATTTCTTTGTTATGTTTATTCATTTAAATTAGTCATATGAAATTAAAATTTAAAAGTAAGCGAATTTGATAATGGTTATGAAACATTAAAGAGGAAATAAAAGTTTCATAATACTTACCATAAATTGTTCTTTCTTTAAAACTATAAGAAATAAATATGAATTAATATCATGCATAATTATATTCAAACTAATGTGGAGTTGCAAAGAAAATTTTCCTATTCAATGAAATTTAATAGGTTTGATCTGTTCAATTACTACACTTTTAGGAATTACATAAGAAATTATTCAAGCCAAAAATTTTCAGATATAAAATTAAGATGAGCAATGGCTAATATTTTTCTTTCCAAACTGTTTTGTGAACATTTTGAACTTCATTAGATTTAACAATGAATTGCTTTCATTGTTCGACATGATAGCCTAAGACAGGGGTTGGCAACCTATGGCATGTGTACTACATGTGGCACTTCGGTACAATTTTCAGTGGCACTCTGCACTATTCAACAAATTTGTCAATTTTTGAGTGGATGGAAGTTGATAAACTTGTAATGGACCTTATTTGACAAACATCTTCAGAATTTTGGATATTTAGGGAAATACGAAAAAATCTGAAATATAACTCTAAAGATTAATTTACAGCTATTTTGTAAATTATTGAATGTCATTGTTGAGGAGATTTAATTGTTTGAAGAGAGAAAATTGCATGTACTCTGCTTTCCACTTTTGATTCTGCATGTCTAAGTAAAAAAATCTTTGCTTGTATGAAAAATATCTAGTTTCCACAAAGAAATTGTTTAACAACTGAATGCTGAAAATTGTGTCAAATTAAAAGTCCCAATTTATACCCCTGATTTTGTGATATGAAAGTAAAGAGATTCAGTGAACTATAATGAATGAAAATACTTATACTTTATGTTGTCTATTTCTTATTTTAATGAATACGTTTAAAAATACATAATACATGAACAGCTTTAATTTTTTATTTTTGTTAAAGAAAGTTATATTTTATCTTTATTTTTATATTCAGAAATTCCTTTAAATTCCTTAAAACTAAATATAAACTAAAATAAGACTGTAAATATCTATATTATTGACCTCAATTCACTAACTCTGCATGCATTTTTGCGGGAATCAAAATGTTTCAAACATGTCCTAATGTGTGGAATGCTGAATCATATTGGTAGATTGGTTTGACACGCTAGAGCTAAAAGGTTGCCGACCCCTGGTCTATGACTTTAACTGGTCTTGAACCCAATATTCCTTTGCAGCCCTACATCTTGCTGAAAAGCTCTTGCATGTATAAATATGATAAAATCTTGCACATTTTTTAAAGTGCTGGGATATTACAAAGAACAAAAACAGTGCAAAATGGTCACAAGTTTGTGTTATTACTTTTATATGAATTTTCAAAAGCTTTGTTAATTTTTTCCTTCATTTCACTTCAATTTTTTTAAAGAATGATTTAATAAATGAAAGCAAAAAAATATTAACAAAATATTATATCTTTAAGGCTCAATTATCAGTAAATGCCTAATTGTGTAAATTTTTCCATATCCTCTTTTACAACTTATTATATACATTTTTATTTAACATCAATTATTTTGCTACATTTATTGATTTTTCCCTCTTTTATAAATTGATGTGAAACTTCTAATTTTTTTAGAAGAAAAAGTATCTTCTTATGAAAAAGAAAGCATTTTTGTGAGAAGTTAAACAAACAAAAAATTTTAAAAATATTTTTTAAGCAAATGGCATTAAAAAATCAATTAAACCTGTTTTTGATTAAAATAATTTTCATGTCATGAATAATATGATGTTTTAAAAATTTATAAACAAGATACAACAAATAAAACATTTTATGTAACACCAATAAAACACATTTCAGCAGTTACAGAAGATGAAAACAAGATCATAAATAGTATCTTTATAATAAGAACTTATAACCCTAACTTATTAATTTTATTCTTATTTGCAAAATTTCTGCAACAAGAATCTTTTAAGAAACAAAGAAATAATGAAAGTTTAAAAAATACACTTACCATGAAAAATGAATGATGGACAAGTGCAGTAATTACTATTTTTTAAACAAATATGAAATTCTGAAGTATTTCTTTGAACTTTATATAATTCTCGACCACTTGGTGATACTATGTGTGACACACATCTGTGATCCACTAAATCTAAAGCTTGTGTTGCAGTGAAATCAAACAGATATGATAGCCTAAATAGGTATATAAAATCCATAATTAAGGCAAATAATATGTATTCACAATCTTAATACTAAATTTGATTTAAACATAAAATTAGTTTAATTAGTATCAGTTAGTGATGTTTTATAGTACACTATATCCACCATAACTGGTATTTTAATATAAACTCCACATGGATTAAAGATGGATTAAGCTATAATCCTATAATACTGAAATCTAACTCATGCTAGTATTTTGGTATTTGCACATAGAAGAAACTTTGGCAAAAGCTAGAAGTCAACTTTGTGTGTGTGTCGGCTTTATAAATACAATCTTTGCAGACTGTCACTTATAAACAGAATTCAATCAGAAAAATATTTTTTTGTCAAATAATAGATACTTGTGTAATTTATTAAATTTATGGAATTTTGTAATAGGTCAATGTAATTTCTCCCTAACTTATAATTTATCACACAAAAAATAACAGTAAATAAAGAAAGATGACCAAATTGGTAGGGCAATAATATATATAATTGAGTTCAGATTATTTATATTTTTGAGTAATTTTCAATGATATTATGGACATAAACTAATAATGCTTTCAATTACTCATCTGAATGGAAGTAAGGTGAAGTATATAAATTCGACTTAGGTTCTGTTAGCACACGCAAAAAACACCTGAAAGTTGAGGAGAGGCTTTGTTTTAATGTACAGGAACAGTATTTTCAGTATAAAAGTACAGCACTTTTTTAGATAGTTTTACTAGCTTTATATATATGTATAAAAGCTTCTTTTTTTAGAACTTTTAAAATTACTTTAGTATTAAAGAGTTAAAGCTTTAAATTTCAATCAAATTAATCATGCTCTTACTCTCTATTTTGTTCATTACAACAATTCCTTACAGAGAATTTGATATTTTGCAAAAGATAACCTGAATTAAGTACCAATTAAAAATAATAAAATTTAGTAACTATTTTTTAGAATTATTGCTGCTTTTTTTACAATTTAATTGGAATGTATTGTATAAAAGACTTTTAAGATCAGTATTAACTTAAGCATGTGAAACTTGGTCCATGTCTTGAACAGATAAGAACATGATCAGTATCTATGAAAGGAAGATTTTAAGATTTATTTTGAGGTAAATTCAGAAAAATGGAATGTGACAAAGACCAAATTTCCAGCTCTATCAATCATATAAAGAATCAGACATTGTTAACTTCATCAGTATACAATGAATTAAATGGGCAAGACACCTTATCAGAATGAACGAAGAACGCACCACTAAAAAAGTCTTCAATGCTCAACCACTTGGCACATGAAGAATGGACAGGCCAAATCACAGAAGGATTGATGGCCTAGAAAAAGATCTCCTAGTTTTGAGATCTAAGAATTGGAGAACACTAGTAGGAAGAAGGCTGGCCTGGAAAAGGCTTCTTGAGGAGGCCAAGTCCTACCCTGGGCTGTTAAGCCACAGAGGGAGGAAGGAATTGGAATGTAATTTGCACATCAAATAAAACTTGATTACTGATCTAGTGACCAAGATCAATAAGTTATTTACTGCTAAAAATTAAATTTCTGAAGTATATGAACGTAAATTTCTTAACAATTTTGTTTCTGCTCCAAAATGCACACGTCTCTTTTCATTCGTATCAAAAGTTTTCATATAAAATGTAGCTATCCATAAAACAAAGAATACATTTATATTTTTATTTTGTTTCGAACTATTATTTCTAATAAATATGTAATACACAGAGCATATGCAATTTGTTAGCTGCATTTTTAAAAAGTAATTTTGATAAGACTATTTTACATGTCACCAAATATATTTTAATTTTAACCAAAGCTAATATAATTCCCAAATACAATCTGTATCACTCCTCTTCAATATTATATTATGGGAGGATTTAGAGGCTTAATTAGATTCAACAAAAAAGTCCTATTTAAATAAGGTACTTTGATGAATCAGATTTTAAGTATGATATCTTCAGTAGTGATTACAGTTATAAAACAATTAATGAATATTATCACAAAAATCATTACTCGAAATAAGGCTCTTATCACACACACACATACATGAAAAGGGCTATTAGTCGAAAGAAACAAAAATATATCAAGGATATACAGAGATGTATATTTATAAGTTAAAATTATAGTAGGGCATATAGCAACTTTACAAGACACTGTTTTTCTCAGATTCTTAAAGACCATTTTTAAAATTTTTAATAAAATCAACATTGAAAACAAAGATTTGTTTTCAGTGAAAATTTTATAAAATATATATAAAAAAAGCACTTCTTTATAATACTTACATGGATAATGTTCCTTCAGACACTAAAACATGAAGAATTAAAAATTTTAATCGGTCTCATAAATACAACATTATTTTCAACTTTTAAAAAACTTAAGTAGATAAAACATAATTTCAAAGTAAATAAAAAAATTCAAAAGTAATCAGATTTTTCTGATTACTGTCATTTTATAGAATTTTACATTGATATATAATAAATATTAACATGTCACAAACTGTGAATTATATAAATTATTTATTCAAAAAATACAAATCTCCCAGTACTTTTATATAATTCTTTAAAATATTTAGTAAGTAAAATTACAAATGTATACATCTATTTGTTTTGTAAATGTATTTTATATACATAAAGTAATTTTAAAAATGTCTATCAAATTAAAAAGATTGTCATATTTTTTCACAAAAAGCAGCACATTTTATATCGATCATATGTTTAAATCTATTCATTATTTTCTTGCATAAAAAATATACCATACTTAACCACATATATTATACTAAATTTATTTGATTTGCTTGTAAAAACGTTAAAAAAAAAAAAATTATAAAATATTTCAAAAAGTTTAAGGAGGCTGTATGATAAATGAATATACATGAGTGACAACCGCAAGAACTTATTTTGTTATTGGGGAAAATCTTTTGTACTCTTGAAATTTTTTCTTTGAAAAGAGAATCGCATTAAAACAGTACAACAAAAAATTAGTTAAACCAACAGTTTTCGTTTTCTTGATACTCGGAACGGATGTTTTCTACTAATTGAGCAATCGTTTCTTCTATAATAAAATTCATCATGTAAGATATAAAAAAAGTATTTAAATAAACGCGCAAAAGCAAAACAAACCCTATAGTTACGGTTACAGAATAAGAAGTACAATATATTTTTTTCGGTGAATCTTTGAGCATGGGGCCGCGGTAGCCGAGTGGTATAGGTATCGGATCGTGGCATGACTTGTCACGAGTTCGAGCCCAGTACCACTAAAGACCCGCCGGGTTCAAGTGTAGTATAGGGGCACTTCGGATTTGACCATTTTTCTTCGGATTTGGCGATTTTTATCTAAATGTCATGGTGAGATATCGAATTCATTCTAAAATAAATAACAAATAATTCCGAAAACGTACCTTGGCGACCACTTTTAATCGCCAAAAAAAAAAAAGGACTGCGCCAAGTGCCCCTTATACTACTCTTGAACCGACCCGCCATGTAGGGCAGCGATGCACGTTAAATCTGTCGAGAGGTGAAACGTCCTCCCGTTGGTGTGGTGTGGAAGTTAGGAGAGAGGGGTGCCAGCTTAGGTGTCGTCCATGTCACTTGACCATGGTTCAAAATTACGTGTTTCGTCACCAAAAGCTCTAGTGTAGCTGAACAGTGCGACGTTAATATTCAATCAATCGAGTCTTTGAGCATATGGGATGCAAAAGCAGCCCTCAATCCCATATCTGAAAGTCTTTGATGGGGAAGCGACGAAAGTGGAGTTTTTCAGTCTGTTAGGTACTGCATGGCCATTGACAATATATTTCATAGAATGCAATTTTCCAAGCTAATTTTCTTTATTATCCAGACTTCAAAAATTTCATTCCTCATCTTGCCTCAAAATTTTGAAATAGTGTTGCGTCATGATCAAACTCCGATATTGCGTAAGTTTCTTCATTCAGGAGTGGCAACAGATGTAACAGAGAGAAAAGCCGAAACGGTGTGTTTGAAAAATATGGCGAAAGAAAAGCGTGCTTTGTGCTTTGTTTCAGAGAATATGTTCGTGCACTGACTTAAATACAGTCGGACCCCGATTTAATGAACTCATCGGGACCGATTATTTTGTTCGTTAAATCGGGGTTATTCGTTATTTCGGGGTCCAAATAAATTACGATGTTTTAGCAGGGTCCCAAAATCTGACTTTGTAGGGCTATATTCTTCGTTACACCACTGCACTCACATATCCATTATTAGAAATTACACACTTTTTATTCAACAGCTAAAAATACGAAAAATGAATTATTACACTTCAGTTAATTGAAATTTTTAAAATACTGAAATTTGTATTTCAATGAAAAAACCCCCATGAATTTCTACTTATTTTAAAGGCATTTTAAAGAAAAGTCTCTCATGAAAGGTTTTCCCCACTCCTTTCTTTTTACACTTTCAAAAATATTTCCCTAAAATGAATCATTCATAAATTGTTAATTTTTAAAAGCAATTTGCCTTTTTTGTAATGATATTTTTTTATTACAAATATATATATATATAAAATAACATTTTTATATCATTCGTTTTCTCGATTCTTTTAAAATATTTTTTTAAATATAAATGTCAGACCTGTGAGTAACGAGAATATGTCTCTCTCTCTCGTGTGATTAAACATTTTACAATTATATATAATTTACCCTTCTCTTGAATAATTTTATTTCATTTTATTAACGTTTTTTTCTTCCTTTCAGTCATTTGATTGGAAATATTATCCTTGTATACTGCTTCATGAAAAAGATGGCATTTCATTCTCCTAACTTCCACACCATGAATACGTGTATTAAATGTACATGAATTTTTACTGCAAACAATGAATGACATTAACCATATTACAGGGCCGTTTTTTACCTCCCCAGAATTAGCACAGTAAATTAATGAAATCATTTGCAATTATAGTAAGGAGCATATTATAACTTAACTCAGTGACGCGACAGCCATGAGGGCCAAGGCCTACTGTGCCCAACTCAGTATACGCGACCTTGGGCCCTGAGATGCATGAGCAGATGTTCCGGCAGGTGGTCAGTCTGACGCGAAATCCCCAGTGTTAAGTTCCCAAGCAAGCTTTGTACTCATTTATCGACCCATTGAAGGGCAGAAAGGCTGAGTCAATCTTGCCCAACCCGGGGTTTGAACCTCGGACCTGGGGCGTGGAAGCGTGAAGCACTGGAGCATATTATAGTATCGTTGCACTAACAATGCATGTTTTCAACTTGTTAATTACTATTTTTTTCATTATTTATCGCTTTACTGTCTCTTACTTTTAAATATCTTTATTCGTTGTTGAGTCATTATCATTGTACTGGTACAACAAAGGTTTTCCTGGAGCTTCGATCATTGTAAAATCATTTATAACATCAGTGTATTTCATTTCCATGGCAATATCATTTTGAGTTTATTACAACATCCAACTGTTAAGCTTTTCATTTTCCATGGTCTATCTCATTTGAGTCTACTCTCTTGAGGGCGCTTCTCTCGTGACTCACTAGATCAGCGATACTCAACCTGTGGGCCACATGCTACCCACCGAGCCTTTTTCAGAGGCCCGGTCGTGACATTGCTCTGAGAAATTCACTTATTTAAGAACACTATTAAAAATTTGGTGGGAAATTCTTTGACAAGAAATCAAATATATCGATTTTGCTTTCTTGCTGTCTATCTCGTACGGCTGCGAATTGATATTCTTTTTCTATTTGTAACGGTTACGGTTATTGATAACAGACAACAGTGGAGTAGCGATACTTTTATGGATGAAACTAATTTTTAACAATCTTTCATACCTTGCAAGAGAAAAATATTCGAATGATTTGGAGGTTGACTATTTTGTACTGAAAAACAAACATGGTTCAGTACTTATTTGATTTGTCACAAAAGTGTTTTATTTAAAAAAAAAAAAAAAAAAAAAAAGGAATTATTTAATGATACTTTTCCTCGAAGATCTCTTTCTTTCAAGAGGTGATAAGTAGGTTTTATTGAATATTCTTTGAAACAGCAAAGTGTTTTGTCAGTGGTAATATCACAGCAGTAACAAAGACATCCTATGAAGTTTGTTACATTATTGTTAACCATATGAAAGTGTTCACTGTTGCAAAAATTGTGATGGAGTGTTTCTTAAATTATATTAATTTAGTGTTAGTGACAAAAATAAAAAAAATACAAAAAATAATAATTAAAAAAAGCAAAACGGGAGCTCTAATATTTTGATCAATTTTCCACATTTTAAATTTCCAATATTATCTTCGATCTAAAGCATTTCTCCCCTCCCCTTTTAACCTCTTGTTGTGCCCCGCGTGAAATGACTGACATATGTGTGCGGCCCACCAGAAAAAAAAGGTTGAGTACCCCTGCACTAGATGGTGGTACGTTCACTGTGTAATTTTAATTTTGTTTCTTTTTTCAACCTCCAATTTCTGGAGCCATAGGCACGTGTCTAGTGTGCCTAAGCGGAAAACTGGCCCTGCCATGTTAGGGTTTAGATCAAGGGTGGGCATTAAGACGATCGCGATCGACCCTTAGGACTTCTTAAGGCCCTGAGCTCCTACACAAAAGTAGGCCCTGGTCCCCCACACAAAAGTAGGCCATAAACCCCTACACAAATGTAGGCCCTGGTAGTTTAATGCTGTCAAGTCAAAAGTTATGATCTTGGAGAGGAGAGAAAACAACGTTCTCACGGGCAACCTCACCCTTAATGAGTTTTCTCTTGATTGTGTGAAAGAGAGAACTAAAATATCTTGGTATTGTCCTTGACAGTAAATTCTGTTGGAAACAACATGTTTTGCATCTTTCGAATAAATGTGAAAAAATTCTGCTGGGGCTTAATAGAGTTGCCAGAAATAGCTTTGGGATCAAGTCCAATGTATCATCCCTCATTTATAAACAAGGCATTGTTCCATTTATTTGTTACGGCTCACGAATCTGGGGCTCCGCTTTGAAGAAGAAAATAAATTGTCGGCTTTTGCGAAAAATTCAACGAAGAATGCTTCTCCGAGTTATTTCTGGGTATCGAACGATATCCTATGAAGCTGTGTTTGCTATTTCGGGCTTTCCGCCTATTGACATCTTTATTATCAGGAATAATGAATTCAAGATTGCAACGAAGAACTGTACCAATAAGAGTCTAGATGGTTCCCTGAGAGTTTCTGAGCTCCTTTATCCTTCTGAACGATTTCCCCTTAATTTGATTGATTACCGTAAAAATATTGAAAACAACTTTTCAGTTGTCTGCTTTACAGATGGTAGCAAAATCAACAATAAGGTGGGCCTTGCATTTGTTATCTTCCAAGATTTTATTGAAATTGAAACTTGCCAATTTAGAATAAGAGATGAGTGTAGTGTGTTTCAGGCTGAATTACTTTGCATAGCTCAAGCAGTCTCTTGGATCTGCAGTAACGAAATCCTTTCATCGAATTTCTTAATTTGCAGCGATTCTCTGTCATCTTTGTGTTTGCCTTAAATAACATTAATTCCCAAAATAAACTAATTGTTAAAACGCATATTAATCTCAATTTTCTTCGAAGCAGAGGAGTACAAGTTTTCTTTTCTTTTGTTCGAGGACATACGGGAATCTATGGCAATGAACGTGCTGACTGGCTTGCAAAAGAAGCGACAAAATTAAACGATCTGATTCCTATGAGCATTCCAAAATCACATCATAAGAAAATTTTTAAAGAAAAGATTATTTCCGAGTGGAATAACTTGTACCAAAGTTCAAATAATGCACATCTCACCAAGGAATTTATTCCTTCTATTCAGAACCGTTTAAAGGCTAAGCACTTTCAACCTAATTTTAAACTTACCTATTTTCTAACTGGGCAGGGAAACTTTAAATCCTATTTAAAGCGCTTCAATTTGTCGCCTACTGATCAGTGTTCTTGCTCCAGTGACGCTGTCCAGAATGCCAAGCATCTGATTCTTGCTTGTACTAAATTCTCTTCGGAAAGACGTACACTCATGAATTGCCTACAAAAGAACAATATAGTGTGGCCTCCTCCTTTCTCTGCCTTTGTTCAAGGCAAATCATCTTTCACATCGTTTTGTGCATACATTAATAGCATTTATTACTGTATTATTTATAGATTGTAAATTTTGTGTGTATGTTTACATTTTCTGTACATGAATATATATGTGTGTATATGTATATATGTGTGTATGTATGTGTGTATATATATATATATATGCCTATGTGTGTATGTATGCTTTATGTATTTGTATTTTGAAAATTTTTTGTGATCATGTTTTCTTATCTTTCTCATTGTATAATTTTAATTTTCATTATTTCCGTTCGCATGTGAGCAATCTTGTATTTTTTCTGTATTTGTTGTATTTGTATTCACTTTTTTTTCCTCTCCCCCCTCCCTTTTGGTTCCCATTTGAGAATATTTCCTTCTACATGTAGCTTCCTATCACTATTGTTTGAGTATTGACTTACGTTCGTAAGCCTTGTGTTATACTTGTTGGCACACAAGGAGTCTACCTAGAGCCTCAAAAAAAAAAAATAAAAAATAAAAAATAAATAAATAAATAAATAAATAAATAAATAAAAAAAAAAAATAAAATAAAAATGTAGGCCCTACCTATGACCCTTAAAAGTAGATAGTACATAACATACGTTGTCAAAAACTCATACTGACAATAACCAGAAACAAAAAAATGCACATGGCTTAAACTGGCACAAACCAGCTCGACGGAATACCACCTTTTGACTGAATGAGTAAGGATGATACATGGTGGTAGGTCTAGGCCTATACATGGACAATAGTCATTACATGCAGCCAGTTGACATATGATCTGAAATTCCCAGTTTTCCGGAGAATGCAACCGGTAAAAACATTTGACCGTTAAAATTATTTGAATCCCAATCTTATTAAGGCTGAGTTGAGAACGAGACGAAGCCTCCAATGTGGCCGAGGCCCAGGCCCTGCATCCAGACGCTGTAGGATGACAGCCTGAAGATTAACAGTTAGTAATTCTCTACCGAAATATTCAAGACAGTATGCAGACTAAGTCTTTTACTGACTATACCTGCGAGAACTAATTTGAGATGAAAATGTTAAATTTTTTAATAAATGTTTAAAGTATTATTTGATATTATTATATTCGTGGCTATTATCATGGTTGTATCTTGCGTTTTACTTTAAACGCTGTTTTAAAAGTGTAAGGTTGTCAGTATAGATCTAACTATTCGAATACAGAAAATAATGATTTTGCTAGCATTAAATGTAGTACCGCCGCTTTAGCCACGCATGTAGATTCGTATTAACATAAGCATGAATCCAATCGGAAACTTGTTCCGCGGCGAAATTTCCATACTTCTTCTGCTGATAGATTTGTAAATAATCAAAGTTGTATATTCTGCCCTCAAAATCATATGAGTCATGATTGCTCGCTTAGTACTTCTGAAAAGAAAAAAAATCATTAATGGCTAAAGGGAAGTGTTTCATTTGTTTTCAGAATCATATAAGAAAGTTTTGAAATAATATCAAAAATGTAAAATCTGTGGTTCCTTTTCGCGCATAACTCGTTGATTTGCTAAAATGGGCAGAGAGCCACGGGGGGTCTTGTGACGGGGATTCAGTCACCCTCTGAAGAAAGGGGAAATTGTAGGGCTAATGCTATGGCATCTCTGATTTCTTTCTCAGCTAAGGAAAAGAAAAATAACGTATCCAGTTCGGTTTTATTACAAACATTCTCGGCTTTAGTTAAGGCCAAACCGAAAGGAAGTGTTCAATTGCGCTGTATGTTAGATGTTGGCGCAAATATATCTTTTATTCTGAGGAAATTGGATTTAAAGGTTGTTGATAAAAGGAGGCGTTAGTTATTTACCTTTTCGGAAGTGAAGCTGCCGAGAAACGCACTTATGATATAGTTGAAGTAACGTTACAAAATGTACAAACTAATAAGAATATTAAAATACAAGCGGTTGTTATTGATCCGATCACTTCAGCTAGAATTCGGATTATATCGAAGTTTATAAGAAACATAGCGTGTGTTGGAAAGGGGAATCGAGTTAGTAGATAATAGTCCTGAAAGGATTCATGTTCGGATTGTATTTCAGAAATCTTAGGTGAAAGGAACATTTTTTAGAATTAGCAAAAGATTAATTGCGGATGATAGTATTTTTGGATACTTAATACGTAGAAAGGAAGATGAAGTTAATTGTAAGGATATATTTTACTAATCATTTAATCATAGAGAATGAGGAGTTCGATTTTGATAGAGTAAAGGAATTTGTGGTCATTAGAAACAATTGGGATAAATCCGGATAATGAAGTGCCCTTGTCAGATAAAGAAATTTTGAAATCATTCGAACAAAATACGATGCTTAGAAACAAAAGATATGAAACTCGATTGTTATGGAAGGAAGACAGTAGGGAATTGGAAAGTAATTATGAAATAGCAAAACGTCGTTTACACGGTTTAAGTAAAATGTTTGAGAAAAAAACGAGGAATTATATTTAAAATACGATGAAATCATAAAGGAACTTTTAAGGGATGGTAATATCGGACGGGTGAACATTAATTCAGATAAAAATATCACAACGCAGGATATTGTCTTCCACATCACGCTGTAGTGCGCGAACAAAAGGATAGTACAAATGTTAGAATAGTATTCGAATCATCATCGAAAAGTAAAGGCACGTTATCGTTAAACGTTTGTTTAGAGAGTGGACCCAATTTAAATCCCGATTTACTGAAAATCATATTAAGGTTCAGATTACACAAAATTGCATTTTGTGCAGATATTCAGCGTGCTTTCTTAGAAATAGGAATCGTCGAGGAAGATAGGCAATTTTTAAAATTTTTATGGATAAAGAAAGGGGGGCCTAATCTCGAGATCTCAGCACTCATAATGTAAAAACTTTTCGCTATACGCGAGTGACGTTTGGTGTCAAATGCAGTCCATTCTTACTTGCCACTGTCATAAGACTGCATGTAGAAAAATACATTAATAAGTACAAGAGAGCATGTGAAATGTGCTCAACGAATGCTATGTTGACGACCTGATTAATAGTACTTCCGATGCAACAGAAGCCCTACAGTTGAGTGAAGAAATGATTCAGATACTTAGTGAAGCGGGGATGAATCTTCGTAGATGGGCTACAAATTCCACTACGTTACACGAGGCTTGGAAACGTGCAAATATAGATTGTCGGGAAACATAACAAGAATCAGGTATACCATTGAAGATACTTGGAATAATCTGGGACAATGTGAATGACAATTTAAAATTTGATATTAAACAATTCGAGAAGTTGAATAACGAAGAGTCCTTTTGTCTGCTTTTTGATCCAATTGGTATAATGAACCCTTTTACTATCAGGATGAAGCTATTGCTACAAAGAATGTGGGAATTGGGCATATCATGGGATGAATGCTTTCCTAATGATATTAAAGCCACTTTTGTAGAATGGATAAATGAAATAGAAATTATAAATCAGTTGAAAATTCCTAGGCTATATTTCAATGAGATAAATTGGGAATCAATAGAGCTTCATTTATTTTCAGACGCAAGTCCTAAAAGTTATGGTTCTGTGGGTTATTTTCTATTAAAACGTACGGATAAATATTTCACTAGCTTCATTATGTCAAAATCACGTTTGGCTCCTTTAAAGAAACTCACGCTGCCTAGATTAGAATTATTATGTGCTTTGATTTCAGCAAGATTGGAGCATTATTTACAAAATACTTTTCCCATGCTAAAAAAGGAAAATATCTACTATTGCAGTGACTCTCAAATATGCATCTACTGGATTAAGGGAAAGGCTGATGACTGGAAGCCGTTTGTAAGAAACCGCGTATCGGAAATTAAGGAGAAGACGAATCTGAAAAGATGGCATCATTGTATTGGAAAGAGCAATCCATCTGACAAATTAACTAGGGGAATGAATGCTAAATCTCTTGTGAAGGATGAGATTTGGATAAAAGGACCATCATGGCTTTTAGAGCCCAATATCCCGTACAATTTAAGTGATCCAATTGACTCCGATTTAGACTCAATTAAAGAAGAAAAACGAAAGGTTGCTGTGTCCTTACTAACGAAAGTTGAACATTTGCAGTCTTTACTAAATCTCCATAGTTATACTAATTTGAATAAGGTTATTAGGATAACATTCTATATATCTTAAGATTTGTAAACAATTGTAAACATAACACAGAAAAGATCACAGGCAACTTGAAGGTTGATGAACTATTTAACGCAGAAAAATATTGGATTCGTTGTGTACAGTTAAAATATTTCAAAAGAGAATACGAAGAAGAGAGTAAAGCAACATAAATCTGTATCGCGACATTCTAAACTTTCCTGTGTGAATCCTGTAATGACTAAAGATGGACACTTGTGCTTAGGTGGACGATTGCAAAAATCTAACTTCAACTTTTACGAAAAACACCCACTCATTCTCCCTTCTAAATCGAGATTCTCGGAACTCCTGATTGTGAGAGAACATCAGAGGCTGCATCATGCTGGTGTATGTGAAACTCAAACGCAAATTAGAGAGATTTATTGGGTTCTTTGTGGGAGACAAACAGTGAAATCTTGTTTGAAAAAATGTCTAATTTGCCGGCGGTTCAACCTGGGAACCAGATAACTGCTCCATTGCCAGAAAGTAGAATCCAAGCAGAATTTCCATTCGAAACTGTAGGTATAGATTTTGCTGGGCCTATTTACACAAAGAACGATGAAAAGGCGTACATATCCTTATTTACTTGTGCTGTCACTCGTGCCATTCATCTTGAAGTTGTGTCCTCTTTGAGTACTGAACATTTTTTATTAGCTTTCCGCAGGTTCATTGCTAGAAGAGGAATCTGTCATTCAGTGAACTCGGACAATGCAGGGACTTTCAAAAGTGCGGACATTGAACTCAAAAGACTCTACATGAACATTTGTGAACCAGATGTACAAAATTATTTTGGTAAAAAAGGTATAAAATGGCAGTACATTGTTGAGCGTGCTGCATGGTGGGG
>BMAV01019194.1:130574-202563 GCA_019973955.1 Trichonephila inaurata madagascariensis
TCTATTTAAAGCTTCGATACTTTATTCACCGAGCTTCTGCACCACACCACTATGAAGACTCTGAACCTCAGAAGATTTCATGTGCAACAGTTCCTCTAAACGGGGAGAAATCCAATACTATTTCTGAAAATGAACTATCCAGAGAATTATCTTAAATTTATATCTTCAAAATTAATTTCATTAAAATAATCTTCAAAAATATCTTAGCCAAAAGAAAAAAAATTCAAGATAATTTAATGAGATCAAAAATTTCTTTGCATGTAGAGTTTCTTAATACATAACGAAACACACCTTGTTCTAAAAATTGAAACATCTAGGAAAAGGAAATTACGAAACGCAAATATATTCATACAGGTAAAGCAATCAGAATATAAAGAAAAGTTAAATTAGAGCCGAATAATAAATACATACAATTTTCATCAGTGAAAAATGTATTGCTGAAAAATCCCAGGAATTTCAGGTCTATTCTTGATTTTATAACGTGTACTCAAAAATAACACCGGCGGCTAGCTCAAATAATTTTAATTGGTTGTACTTTCTAATTGAGCACACAGTTACAAATACATAAAAACCCAGTTAATCTTTATACAAATAATAAGAGGTTTGCGCGGGCGGACATTGGCATGTCCTTTCTCCACCGAGGCGGCAGGCTGATTCTGGCACGTCCTTCCTTCACCGAGGTAGCAGTCAGACTCCGGTTAAGTATCCATACGGCCAGGAGAGGGCGCTCCAGTACCATCTTTTTGCCATTCGTTACACTCCTCCTCTGGTTCATAAACATCGTCCTCGATGAGGAACCAGCAGAATTGTCGTTCCTGGGCCTTTTTCTTCTGAGAGGCATTACTGCAATGACTTCTCCCTCTACTTCGAAGATGGAATAACTTGCACCATGAAGACGGATGCAATCTGAAATATCAAATTTTCCGGTGGGAAATATACAGTCAAAAACATCAAATTTCCCGGTAGGAAATGTACAATCAAAAACATCAAATTTCCCGGTAGGAAATATACAATCCCAAAATTTCTTCGTGGCCGACAGCTACACTTCAGAAACAGCTTTAAAATTCTTTATGAACAGATGTTCAGAAATTGAATTGATAATTTTACGTTGGGCTCCATTTCCCGATAGGAAATATTCATTAGTGAAGAGAACAGTCACCAGTTGATCCATACTTTGATCTCAGCCACATTGGAAACGGACTCTTCTGTTCTCTGGACTGATAGGGATGTAAGATAACCAGACTTCTTACAAACGCTCGGGCGCCATTTATAGCCTTTTGGCATTCACTGGTGCCATTTGTCACAACCTAGTGTAACAATCACTTTCAGGCATCTGGTATCATCCCAAATTTCATTCATCTTTGATTACAGATTTCGATGTATTTTTAACAGTAATGAAATGAAGAAAAATTTTAATTAGCAATAGTTAACATTTTTACCATTTGGGCGTTACTTGCAGCCAAGCCAAATATTCCTCAAGCTTTTCGATAAGCAATTGATTTTGAGACTAACTTCATTTCAATCTTGTAATATCGCAATTTAATTTTGTAATTTAAAAATGATTCAATGGATCCTCAGCCACAAATTAAATGCAGCTAATTTAGTTTTAAAATAGTTAACCTTTATAACTGAGCATCAACTAGTCATTAGAAGAACAAGAATTGGATATTCGAACACAATATTATAAAAAAATGTATTATAGATATCTCTTAAAGGATACAAAATCTAAACTTTGAAAGCAAAATGAAAATTCAAGTAAAAAGAAATTCTGATGAATTCTTAGTCAAAACAACATATAAATTAATCCTTTGAAGGAATAAAAATACTATTTAAAATATTGTAGTTATTTAAAAGAAGGCAAAATCTTAGCTTTGAAAATAAAAATAATTCACATATAAAAGAAATTCTGATGAAATTCAAAGTCGAAACAAAACCTATGAATAAATCTTTTAAAATAATAAAAATACTTTTTTTTTAACAAAAAATTAATAATTTCTTTCTTTTAAATTCACATTTTTTTTATATGTGATCATAATTCTTCAATATAGTTATAAATAAAACACAGTATATAATAACACTTAAATTCAACAAGAAAAAAAAAGGTAATTATAATACTAAACAGGAAATATCAATCTCAGTGACACTCTTGCGTCATAAGTAAATTAATGAGTCAGCAGAAAAGTAAAAAGTATCAATGATAAACAAATTTTACAAAGTAAAATGAATAAGGGGAAAAAAAAAAGAACGTCTGATTTTCACCAGGCAAGGAGTGAAAGTCATAAAATCGGGGGAGGAGATAAGCAGTGAAAACTCAAGGTCAGAAGTGAAGGGAAAAATTCCCCAAACAAGTACACTAATAGTCATAAATCACAGACAGGGACAAAAATTGAACAAAAGTAGAAAGAGTTTTCTTACTAGAGAAAAGAATTACACAAATAAAATAGACTAATAAATCATGGTTATTATATGTATGCCATAAAATACAAATACACAAGTAAAATTCAACACAAAAAGTCAAAATAAATAAGAAAACAAAACGAAAGAAACTTAGCTGATACAATCCAAAATTTCTAATCTCCCAGTAGGAAAGATACACTTCACACGTTCTTCGTGGCTGGCAGCTACCACTTCACACATATTTTTAGAAATTCTTTATGAACTAGTAGTTTAGAATACTGAAGATAATTTTATTAGACTAGCAGTTCTATTAAAATTAACTAACTGTTCGTGCCCCACGTTGGACGCCATTTTATAACGTGCACTCAAAAATAACACCGGCGGCTAGCTCAAATAATTTTAATTGGTTGTACTTTCTAATTGAGCACACAGTTACAAATACATAAAAACCAGTTAATCTTTATACAAATAATAAGGGGTTTGCGTGGGCGGGGACATTGGCATGTCCTTTCTCCACCGAGGTAGCAGGCTGACTCTGGCACGTCCTTCCTTCACCGAGGTAGCAGTCAGACTCCGGTTAAGTATCCATACGGCCAGGAGAGGGCGCTCCAGTACCATCTTTTTGCCATTCGTTACAATTTCAAATTGTAAAGATACACTCTATAACAATAAATAAATAAATAATAATAATAAAACGAGGTACCAAGAACGAGTTGTCCAATAGATTCAAAAATTGGTGAGTAGAAAGATTATATACAGAATGAAAAATGATTAAAATTTCAGAAAAACTGAATGATTCTTTTCAGAGTTACCTAGTTACAAAGTAACGAGCTGAATAAGGTGTTGACTCACCTCTAGCCTGAATGCAATCTGCCACACGACGTGGCATAGAGTGATAAAAACACTCTGATAGTCTCCTGCGGTATTTCTTGCCAAATTTGCTCCAATTGTCGGGCCAGATCATCAACATTTCCTGGTAGATGCAGTCACCTTTCCATCATATCCCAGACATGCTCGATTGGAGAGAGATCTGGCTGGACAAGGAGATGTTTGATAAGCTGTAAAACAGTTCATAGCAATACATGCCGCATGTGGTCTGGCCTTATCTTCTGAAAAATAAGGCCAAGGTATTGCAAAAGGAACGGTAGCAAAACACTTTTTAGAATGTCGTCAACGTACCGTTGTGTTGTAAGTATGCCTCTAATGACGATCAAATGGACCCGGCTGTCAAAAGGAGTGGCATCCCGGACTCCTGGTTGAGGGCCTCTGTAACGTGCAATAATGAAAGCAGGATCGGCACGCTGTCCTCAGAATCTCTAGACACGTCTTCGATGATCGACTGGATACAGTTGGAAGCGGGATTCGTCGCTAAACACTATACGTCTCCAATCAGCCAGTGATCGAGACAAGCACCACTGTAATCTGGCTTGACAGTGTGCAGGGGGCGTAGTAGTCGATACGAGCGTAAATTTCGCTTTATGAGCCATCTGTGAATGGTCATGGTGGATACTCGTGTGCGGGTCATACGTCTGATGGTTGATAACGATAAAACAGGCGCTGTGACAGCTGCTCTCACAATCAATATGCCCTCCCTATCTGCTGTGGCCCTAGGTCGACCGCTACCATCATGACGCTGAAATCTGCCATCGTCCACCCATTCTTCTCAGCATCTTCTAATGGCCGCGCCACTTTGACCCATATGACGAGTGAGTCTCTGATTTGCTCAATCTGCCTCTTTCAATCCAATGATGCGACCTCTTTCAAACTCTGACAGTTGCTCATAATGAGCTCGAATCCTGCGGCTAGACATTTTTTAAGTCGTTGAAAGGTATCTTTAATCGCAATGCAACAGAAATTTTGACCATCAGATTGAGAATCGCTTCTTATAGACTTAAGCTAAATGCACAGTTCTGATGCGATGTCGCTCCCGCTATTAATTCATAGGACACCAAATTTTAATCATTTGCATGTTCGGTACAAATGTCTTTGCAAACGAAATTTCATTTCAATCGGGCAACTCCTTCTTGGTGCGTCGCTTATATTGGGGCAAAAGGGCCAACTATTGGGCAACTTGGCGGTTGGCGCAAAAGTCATGGCAACTATTTTTTTTCTTGAAGATACCAGTCCTGTTGGAAAATTGACATATACAGACGAAAGAACAAGGTGGTAACTACATGTGTGGACAATGAATAGCACTGAAATATCGCAACACTAATTTATTACGGTAGTATACAGGGCAATGTGGCCTTCACGGTGCAAAAGAATGACAAAACAGTACACACAAAGTTGACAAGACAAACTTCTCTTGCTATTGTCACCACACACTGCCAACGAGGTGGGAGGTGCTGAATACCATCAGCCTCAGAATTTGCCACACCATGTGTGAATCGGATCACCTGTAGGCGCACAGCATTAGTAATGTCCTTTCGTGTTGTGAAACGCCTACCATGTATTGGTTCCTTAATCTTGGGAATTAGATCAAAGTCACAGGGCGAAATGTTGGGAGAATACGGTGGGTACTTCAATTCTTCCCATCACCAACGTTAGAGTAGCTGCCGTACACACTCTACTTTATGTGATCTTGCATTGTCGTGCAGGATTATTACATTGTCCACAAGATCCAGACGTTTATCTCTAACGCCCCGTCGTACCTGTCACACCAGGAAGTTCCTGTAGTACTGCTGTGCGGTCACTGTTCTGCCATGAGGAACAAAGTAGCAAACAATGACACCCCTAACATCATACGCGACGATGACCATCAATTTGACTGGGGAAGGATTCTGAAGGACCTGCTGCCTCCTTGGTGATCCAGCATGTCGCCACTCCGCGGACCGGCGTTTCAGTTCTGGTTTGTATGCTCTGGTCCGAAATTCATCGATAGCGATTATTCGTGACAAAAATTGATCGTCATCCTGTTGTCAGCGTGCAAAGTGGTCGGAGCATATTGCATAGCTCAACTCCCTTTGAACTTCCGTCAGTGTATGCGGTACCCAGCGAGCTGTGAATTTCTGTAGGTGTAGCTCATTACGCAATATCCTGTGGACGGTGAGTTTCTTGATGCCACTCTAACTCCAGTAGCGTCCATCGTCTGTCTTCATCCATCAGCTGCTTGAAGACGGCACGTGCCAAGTCGGTCCACACAATAACCGGTCGTCCCGAACGTTGCTCATCACACGTCCTTGCTGAAACCTCCCTACCCACCCTATTCCCAAGGGCTTCCACTTATTCACTGCTCCCACACGACTTTTGTGATCCGATCACATATCTACAAGAAAAACAAGTAATATCAATTCCTACTTAGATCAACAAAGAAAAATTTTATTTTAGCTACTTTTTATTAAATAGCTACAATTTATATAAATATGTATATACATAGGACAGAATCACAACATTAAGTGGTAATTCATTTTTATTCATTATCATTAAAGTATCGTATTGTCATCCAAAACAATCTATTTTATAAATTTCAGTTCAACTGAATACTTTAACACGTGAGAAAAAAACCTTTTCAAGTTTTGACACAAGTCGCAAAAAGGGTCGCTAAGTCGCCAAAAATGATGCCAATGTGGTTGTATTTGTAATTATTTAAATAATTAGTTTTAAACAATTAACTGTTATTAATTATTATATTATTGTATTGTCATCCAAAATAATCCTGTATATAAAATTTCAGCTCAATGGAACGCTTTAAAATGTATTTTATTAACGATTGAAAATTCCACCAAGATAAAGTAAATAAATATATAGAGATTGTGAGCTAATAGTAGGAAATTGAAAAATAGTTGCCGGGACTTATGCCTCAACCCTCGTCTCTCTCTCTATATAAGTATCAATATTTTTCACATTTTGCCGTTAAAAAGTATACATTTTCGATCTTCTTTAATAATATCTACGAGGATGAGACGGAAAATAAGTTATGTAAGAAAGTCAAAACATAGAATGAGACATTAAAGAAAAGATATAAGTGTATTTTTCCACATAAGTACATTGTGACATTTGTCGTACCACTCGATAAGCTTCAAAAAGCTCTCCATGAAAAACTCAGGGCTTTGCATACGGAAGAAGCGTTGAAGGGCTGTGGCAGGGCTTCTCAAACTTTCGACCCAATAATTTCCATCGCGCCTCTCTTTCTCCAGACAATAACACTGTATTGGGAATTCAGTCATACTATGCTTTGATGCTAAAGCGACTTGAACCTCCGACGTATATAAACGTCTTGGTCAGCCAATGTTTTAATTGGTTCGGACGTATATATACGATATTTTCTGTGAACTTCTATCCATAGAATTATTCCGAAAGCTTTGTAATGCAATGAAATTCATTTGACAGTGTTTGCGAAGGATTTACGTATTTCAGAGGATTTGCTTCCTTATTTCTCTTTTATCCCCCCCCCCCTCCTCCAATACATCTCATACGCATACATCTCATACGCCTACATGAAAAAACAGTGACAGTGGGGATTGAACCGTATAACTTAATATCGGCAGTTAAGGGATTAATTATAAACCGCACAAATTATCAAGATAAGTATTAATTTTTGTATATAATTGTATATATGACAAGCCCACACATGGAGTCACTGGCAATTATTAAACTTGCTCTTAACTTAATATTGTTCAATTACTTATAAAATACATTCTGAAGGACTGATTCATTTATAAGTGTATTATATTTGTATAAATGTGTATTTTATTATACCAGAATGTATTTTGTTTGTTTACTTTCAGCAAATTAATAATTTGTTTAAATAATCTTTTGTTTTCGAGTTTTTAATATCCTCGCGCCCCCCAGGGAACGCTGGGCTATGGGCGAAATACGACACAGTAGGTGAACACGCAAGACACCGACACATCAATTGGTAGAGGTCGACCACGATCAAGCAGATGGCGCTGTTGCAGTGCCTCTCAGACTGGTGCCGATAGGTATGGAGAGAAGGTGCGTTTTGAATTCGTGGTCAGACGAGGAAGTGAGAGTGGTTATCCGCTGTGAATGGACACGTGGAGCATCAGAACCAGAAATCCATAACCGGTTCAAGCAAGTCTATGGGCTAGATGTGATCACGAAGCAAACGGTGCCGCCAATTCAGTGAGGAACATCAGCAAGTGCAGGGTGTACCAAGACCCGGACGGCTACTACAGATGAAAATGTGAGGAAGGTGGATGACATGATTAAAGCGAACCGGCGTATTACTATCAATGGAGTAGCGGAAGAACTTGGAAAGGGAAATGAGCTAGCTCACAAGATCATCAATGACATTCTTAGATACAGGAAAGTGTCGGCACGATGGGTGCCCCGACAACTGACCCTGACACACGTGGAACAACACATGGCGGACAACTTGGAACATTTCGTGCGCTTGCATGAAGATGGCAATGACTTTCTGTATCGGATTGAGACGGGTAAGGAACCGTGGGTCCACCATTTCACGCCCTAAACGAAAGCCGTATGTATGGAGTGGAAACATCCATCATAATCTGTCCGAAAGTTCAAAACAACTCCCCGTGCAGATAAAGTGCTCCTCACAGTTTTATGGGATGCCCGAGGAGTTTTGTTCCTGGACTTTCTGGAGGTTGAAACCATCAATGCTACGCGGTAACTCCACGTCGAAAAAGACAATTCGGAAAAAGCGGCATGGGCTTCTCAGATCTGACGTTTTATTGTTGGATGACAGTGCGAGACCACACTGGGCAACGGCAACGTAAAACCATATTGCAACTCTTGGTTGGGAGCACCTAGACCATTCGCCATACAGTCCTGATCTCGCACCAAGGGACTTTCATCTATTTCTGGCTTTGAAGAAGAATCTCGCCGGAATAAATGAGTGAATATTAACGCCGCACTGTTCAGCTACACGAGGGCCTTAGAATCTCGCCGGAAGGGGTTTTGGTAGCAATGCTGAAGTCAAACAAATCATTAAACATATGCAAAGCCCGTGGTTTTTCCAGGAAGGCTTCTTGAAGCTTATCAAGCGGTATGGCAAATGTCTCAATGTTTTTGGTACTTAACTGAACTCAGTGGTGCAACAGTCCATGGCCTACTGTGCCTATCTCAGTTTACGTGACCTTAGACGCTGGGGTGCAGTTTCGGTCAAGTGGTCAATCTGACAAAACAAAAACAAAAAAAACACCATTCACACAAATAAAGAGAGATTTATAACAACCTCTCCCTTCAAAACCTAGTTTTATTCTGAAATAAAAAAAATAGAGATTATGCTGATCACAGGAATTAATTAGAAGCGAGCGCCTTGCGTAGCCAAAACAAAAAGTGTTTCTTCACAAACAAAATATAGATATATACTGTCGTGGGCTTTTTTACAGCGCACGCCAGAAATGCTTGAAGATGGCAGAATTTTTTCCTGCTTACTTGACAAATATCGTTATATTTTGGACACTTCACACAATATCTTTATAAATTATAGCCTATGCTATAAATTAGAGCCTATGTGTTATTCTGATGTATAAGCTATATTACTGTAAAGTTTCATTAAAATCCATTCAGTTGTTTTTGCGTGAAAGATGGACAAATATCCTCACAAACTTTCGCATTTATAATATATATATTAGTTTTTTTTTTTACACTTACATAAGTTTAATCAAACATTCAAATGATCAGAAAAAAAATCCTATCAATAACTATCTGTAAGATTTTCCCCATTTATCATTTATAAATAATGGGGGGATACACTAAAAAAAGCCACTCTAACGCCGGACTATAGAGAGATAAGAGAAACATTTCTGACAATGGGAAGATGTGGAAGAAATTTCGAAAAAGGGAATTGTAATGACGTTAATATAGAAATCATACATACACACAACAGGAGGTTCTGACAGCTAGAGGAGAAGGGGAATTTCCATGACAATATATGTTATACATTCAAAAATGTTCATGCAACGCAGGGGGTAAATAAAAGGGAGAGAAACCTGTCTGACAGTAAAAAGAAGTCAAAAAATTTCGAAAAAGGGAATTCTAATGACATTATTATAGCAATCACTCACATCGTACGTGTACACACCCACACAAAGGTGCTGCCGTCATGAAGGAAAGAGGAAATTAACGTGAAAATATTAAGTTATACATTCGGTAAAAGCCCGTGCAATGCCGGGCTAAGCAGAGGGAAAAGAAACAGAAAAGTCAAAATAATTTCGAAAAAGAATAATGGAAGTGCTGACTTTGTGAAGGAAAGGGTAAATTTATATAAAATTTGAGAAAACCCGTGAAACGCCGGGCCATGCAGCTAGTCCTTAATAAGATTCGAATACTTTCAACGGTCAAATGTTATTCTCCGAAAAACTAGGAATTTCGGACGCTATGTCATCTGGCTACATGGGATGACCGTCGTCCACCCTACACCATTCAGTGAAAAGGCTGAAGTCATACACATTTATTTGTTTCGGGTTTGCACGAGTATGTTATGCATTGCCTACTTTTATGGGTGGAGTCTACATTTGTTTAGGGGCCCAGAAAGTCTTGAGACATCCTTGCCTCTTGGCAGAATTCAAGAAAGATGGCAAGCTTTATAAATGCAATAGTATTGCATAGATTAACTGCAGTAATGCTGCTTTCAGCTCTGTGTGTTTCATATTAGTTAATAAGCCAAAGAATTGCGTTCATTAATTCAAATAATTTCGTTGTTTGATTGCGGATTTTACATTAAAAAAAAAGGTCAAGTTTGACTTCTGTAGTTAAAAAGTGTTATGAGTTGTTATTTAGCTATGATAGAGGATGAAGTCCTACCTGTTATTCACCATGTGAGAGGGGCCTGACTGATTGGGTTCGAAGCGGCTCTAGGGCCAGTCGCCTGCCCAGGGGGGCATTTGGATCGAATTTGAAATATATATACTGCTACAGAAAATTTGATATATTTTCTGAAATATTATTGGTTGTGAATTTGGTATTTAATTTCCATATTTTGTGATCCGTATTTAATGTCAGTTTTCTTTTATGTTGAAGGGTTCGAGGCAGGAATATATCTTAAATAATGAAATTTGATATTTTTACACCTCTTTCACTAGTATCTTTCTCCCCATCCTGGAGTGGTGTCACAATGGACATTCCTTTCACCCATACGATGTTTGGTGTCAGCTATCCAAAAGGGGACAGGGGTTATAAGTTTTTGGCGGAGTGCAACAGAAAATGTTTTGTTTTAGGTGTAATTACTATAAGTTAAAATAAAAGGCTTGTGATCCCCACCATCAGTTAACTCTTTTTCGAAGAAATTGGCTCGCTGGAATGGACAATTTCTTCTCTTACATTTTACTCGTTTGAAATAATAAAATAATTATGTCTTTAATTAGGATTTATTTTGTATCTTTTAAAACTTAAATTGATATATATAGTTATGCTGCGTTTTTGTTCGTTATTCAAGTTTTATAGGTGTGCATCTATGTGAAAAATCTTTCTTTTTAAATAATTTTTTGCTTTGGAGAGACAGGCGGCATTTTCAATTTTTGTCCGGGGCAGCAAAATTGCTAGAGCCGGTTCTGTCGGCGTTTTATCCACGTGAGCTTTGCCACACCTGTGGCGTGGAGAGAACCTCAAAATCATTCTTCGAAATGTTATTTCTACATCATAAAAATAAAAAGAATAAAGCACTCTTCAATAGATCTAAGTATGATAGATGAGGACGATACCAATGTCCAGGATAATTATCCTGTTTTTGAAGAAAGCACAACCTTTTGTGAATCTCACAGCGCATTAAACAATTTTGTTAGCGACTTAAAACTGTCGAAAATTCAGACTGAAATGTCAAGACAGAAAGGGTGGAATAACATACAGATAGACACTGAAGTTTTTTCTTTTGGTGACTGACTAAAAGAGTTTCAAGTGGTTTTCAGTAGAAAATAATTTAATCTATTGCAAGGTCATTTGCGCTTTCATGGATGCACCTGAATATAAAAACAAGTAATTACGTTGAATGGATGTATAGAAAGTATTTTATTAGCGCGCGATTGAAAATTTGAATAAGGAGAGAGTAAACTAATAGTAGGAATTGAAAAAAGAGTATGATTTGTCTGCATTGTTGTAACAATGCACATCCGGTTTGGCTGAAAAACAGGTTTTCGACGCCACAACTTTTGTTTAACAGTTACATTATTACAAAAATAGAGACGTATCTAAATCTGGCGTCAAAAACCAATAATTAATTTAATATTTGAAAAAAACTGTATTAACATCAAGTGTCATCCACTACAAGTTTAAAAAAAACTTATTTGAACTTGATTGGATGCATTGAAAGTTTTTTATTAGCGATTGAAAATTTGAACAAGATAAATGTTTTAATAAATACATAGAGAGAGTGAGCTTATAATAGGAATTGAATAAAACAATCGAATGGAGACTATTCATTGAGATTTTTCGAAAAATAAATTTGAAGATTTCCTTTTACACAAAAGATACAAATTTCTTTCTGTACCTTTAGTTTTTGCAACCAACCGAAAATATAAAATTCCTATAAAAAAAATCTATATAACAAGAGTTGTTGGACAATATTTTACGATTTAAAAGTCGTTGTGTGGAATTGCTATGCTGTATCAGACCTGACCAACATGCAGCCAGCCCACTAGGCGATTTTATATTTTTATTGAAATTCTTGTTTCTCGTTGTGTAGGAAAGATATTAAATGAATGAAAAGTTGCATGTGTCGACGCAAGCGAGACTGCGAACTACTGTTTCATATCCACGAATGCCAAATGTTACTTAAAGAATAGGATTAAATAGTCACCATGATGATCAGTTGTTAAACCTATGTTTTTTAGTAGATAAAACACAGGGAAACTTCATCTAGTAAATAAGAGCCAGCAAAGGAGACGATAATAAACAACCAATTCTTGTAATACCATCAAAGCTTTTAATATGAAAGCATTTTTGTGTCAACTTAGAGATAATAATGATTACCATTTTCCTCTGCTTCATAATTTCCTGCCAATGAGATAACGAAACTTATAATCGCAATGATGTAGTCATTTCTTAAAACTAGCAAAATATAACAAAATGTCTTATATATTTTCATATCCATTTTATGTTGACGTGAACAGCGCTCCTGAAAATCAGCAAATGGAATTAATTGAGAAACCAAGTTATACTTACATTACACCCAAAAGGTGTATTCCAACTTAAGATATTTTGCACAATGATTTGTCAGTGTTTTTAGATAAATCTACATAAGTTCGTGAAACATTTTTTTCTTTTTTGGGAGGGGCTAATGAAATTTACGAGGATGGCTCATGGTCTGCGTAAACTGATACCAAATTAGAAAAGCAGCTAAGATGTACACAATTTCGAACATATAAATAGGTTTACAAGAATTAAATGAAAGATAAATATCTTATTAACCCCTTAACTGGTTTGCGCGTACGGGCTACTAAAATCTTGTCACAACCGGATTGTACAGAGAAAATGATATCTTTCTCTCTTTGACTAGCACATATTTTTTAATTCTCATAGTGAGATTATGCAGTTTGCCCATGGTACTGAAAGGCTTCTCATCCGATGGTGAAGGCGGGAGTTTAAAAATATTCGATGAAGAACAGGAACTGGTAAGGCAATGTTCAATTTGTTGCTTGAAAACAGAAAGATAATCCAAAATAGCGGACATTATCTCTGTCCCCATTGCAATGTAAAACTAATTCTTTCACTATGCTTCAAATTTGGCGTGCATATATAAGCACCCACACACAAAATCCTCTGTTTGAAAAAGAAGTACGAACATGAAATTTTTTGTCAGTATGAGAGAAATTCTTTTAAGATATAAGAAACATTCTTCAAAACATGCAGTGTACTTATTAAAGGCAAACATTTAGAGGTTTTTGTGTTCCTCAATTATAAAATAAAATTTGCGTGAAAACTTTAAAATTAAAATAGAATTCTATTTCAGCATTCAGTTAAGTATTATGCCTAGTTATATGCAATAAATTGTGCTTTTTTTTGGAACATTTTGGAAAAAAGAATTGACCACAAAGGGTTAATTAATAATAAACTCAAACTCAGTGACGTAACAGCCCATGAGGGCCAGGGACTACTGTGTCCATCCCAGTATACGTGACCATTGGGTGCTGAGGTGCATGAATAGATTTCCCGATCAGGTGGTCAGTCTGAAGCGAGACCCCCAGTGTTTAACCCTTTATTCTCCGCATTATGATTTATTGCTGTCTTTTTTCATGCAATACATTTTTTTTAATCACTACATTGAAAATTAAGGGATATACATAAGCAAAATATTCAACTTTGGGAAATTTAACCCGTTAGAGCTAATTAATTAATTGAAGATATTCAATTATAATATTAATTATATACACTGTTCACTTAAAATAAATAGTCAAATCGTTTTCTAATATCTTCATTAAAATACAAAAACAAATAAATAAGACACTTAAATTTTGACGTTAACTATTTTTTGGGGACAAAAATGATAATCTTCGCAATCCGTTAAAAACGCCATCAGCTGAAAACGCAATTTCTGCTATAAAACTGTTCGCCTTCCTGGCTAAAATACTCATAGAACCCGTGCTGCCATATATTAGGTTGGGGAAAAAGAAATCCGTTATTTTTTCGGTAGATGGTCGTAGTGTCGATCAAACAATTTCAAATTTATGCTCTTTGTCAAGGTGACATTTCACACTAAAAAAAATTATTATAGATTAGATAGGGAATTTGAGATAGAAAGACTAAGAGCTCAACTCAGAAATAAGTTAAAAGAAAATGAATTGAAGTCAGGGAATAGGATTAACAATCTAGCAAATGTTTAGTGTTTGTCAGGAAAGCGTACCGCAGAAGTTAGTGAATCGGTTAGTAAGTGAAGGCCGTTAATTAGCCCTGTAGTTTATAAAAGCGTGGAGAATGCCACGTCTTGTGATTTTGAAAATAAAAATTGTGCCCCCCCCCCCCAGTGAAACGGACGAACGTTTTCCCCCCGTCTGAAGTAAGAGGGATAGGAACAGAAAATAATAACAGGTTTAAGGTTGAGAAAGGAAAGAAATCAATGTGGATAGAATTGGTGATTGTGAAAGGAAAGTGGGGTCGATTGCAGGTGGAGAAAGTGTTAGAGCAGTCGCGATGTGTGCACAGCGGGTAATAAATTCCGATGAAATAGGAGCTGATTCTTTATAATTGATAGAAGGTAAGGGAATGGTTAACCCTGAAATCTTGGTTTGTGGAAATAACTGCGAGGAAAAGATACCATTGTGACGTTAACGGGTGGTGAAAAGCAGTTAACAGTGAAAGTTTTCGAAATCATACAATGGCTAAGATAGCAGGGCAGTTAAATGGGGGAAAAGAAAACATATGTAAAGCAGATGTGCGGGGAGGCTTGAGAGGTGAGTTAAGAATGCGTTTGCCTCTTACAAAACCAAAGGAGATTGATAAGAACAATTTAGAGACTGATAATAGGTCTAGGTTTAGTTCAGAGTTTAATTTCAAGATAGATTTACCCGAAAAAAGAGATCGCAGTTCCATTTATCGTATTAATTTAATAAAATTGTACGGTAGGAAACCGGATTTTGCAAATTTGGTTATGGAGAATAGCTAGGAGGGAATAGTGAAAGATTCCGAAATTCTCTATTCGGTAAAGCTATTTATGGATTTTGACTTCCAGGGTGTTTTAAGGGAAAGTCAACTGTATGTTAGATTACCGCCTGATCGAAGTAACTAAGAATAATTAACACTAAAAAGAAAGAAAGGTTTCCTCCAGATCCTGGGACGATTTCTTTAAGGCAGAGGGATATTAATTTAAATACGGGAAAGCCGTTTAAAATCAAAACATGTTGTACATCCCAGATGCTAATTAATTCGCTACGAGAGGATACAGAGTATCTTTTAGATTTAGGTGTGAACGGGATGGGACAGTCCAACCGTACTCTGCCCGTTGTTTGGTTAGGAAGAGTGAGCCGATACCCGTACCCGCGTATTAAATGTGGGAATTTGAACCAGGTGACGCGAGCCGAGATTTATCTTTTGTTAAAAATGAAAGGTTTGGTAGAAAAGAATAGCGTGGCATCGTGGGTCACTGTACTGGATTTGTGGAAGTGGTATTTACTGATAGTCGATGATCATTACTGAGCGCCAATAGATAAGGGGCGAGAGGTAGAAACAAGATTCCATCCCACTAACATCAAGCAAAGCGAATGTTGGAGAAACACTGGAATGCTCGTGTAGCGAAACTTTATGCTACATAGATGAACAGAGCGCTAACATATCGGAGATCGTTACTGCCATGACATGATCCTCCCACACGTCTCTTTCGAGGTGTCGATTTAATTTTTTGTGAAAGACAATGCACATCGGCTTTTGAGGAGCTTCTAGAATGAGAGAATATCTGCAGAAAGGATTGGCCAGCGTGCTTCCCTGATTTAAATTCCAACCAACATGAGTGGGATGCTTTGGGAAGAAGCCTGGCAATGTGTCCTCCGGAGAATACCATACAAATGCTGAAGAAGTGGACTGACAACTCTTACTTAAAAAACTGCAGAATAATTTGGTATTGAGTATGAACAGACGGTATTACGCAACCATTGCAGTAAGGGGAGGTCTATCCCTTACGGACTTTGACGCTCTTCCTCATGGTCGATGTTTTTCCCTAAAGTGATTCTGTTACAGTCGTTCTACCCCATTCTTTTCATTCACCCTTGAACATGGCATAACAATGTGCTTTTATCAGTTTTGTTGAGGCTCTTGTAATCACTGCCATATTATAATGACTCCCTAATTCAAGTATGCTAAAAGAAAAAGTTACAAGGAATTATTTAAAAGACAAGCTGTCAGCGCCGCAGACTTTTTTAAGTTTCCACGCTGTGGCCCGCTATGGCTTTAGATACTCGTGATCGTACCCACTCCATAAGGAACACAAATCTATTTTGTTTCCACATTTGTGATTTTCTTTTCGACTCGCGGAACCCTAGGATCGGAGTGATGTTATTCGACATTGTTAGGAGTAGGTAAGCCATAACAATACAAAGCGTCAATAAGGTAGCGGTACATCAGAAGACTCAGTGATCGGCGTTCACAGGCCTTGATGCGTCTTTATCAATGATCCAACCGAAGAAACATCGTTAAGTGACTCAGCAAACGAGTGCCAAGGCCTTGCCGCCGAATACTCTTCGCAAACCGCCGGGTGAGTTGCAGTGGTTTCAGGCGCATTTCATCCAGAATCTTACGGACTGGGTTAAAATGGTCTTCAGAGATAAGTCCCGATTCGAACTGAGGCCCATGATGAGCAAAGACGTGTCTGGAAATATCCAGAACAGCGGTGTGATACTCACCAAATTGTTGTCACAGCTCGATAATCAAAATTTACCATTCATTTCATTTGATAGTGGGGATCTTTGGTGCGTGATTCGTTATTTTTAATGAAAACCATACGAAACTATCATACATGGCCCAGACTAATTTGATGTTATATATTATTTTAGAAGAGAAACGGGTAAATTATAGCATTGCTTCGCCTTTCACGTGTTTAATCTCACATCGACAACTAATGCACATAAGAACTGATGGTACATAACAGGCAATAATTGATTTAATGCAAAGGAACCGGAATAAAATATGTTGCCATCGTCCGAAACTCGTTTGTGAAACCGCGCGTCCCTTTTTGGTTATACGCAATATAATTTATGTGCTTTATTTTTATTTGAGGATAAAAATTTTGTTCAATGTGCCAGACGGATTAGGCCTCCTCAGTTCTTTTGAGTACTGAAGGCTTTCCTGTGAACACTTATTTATTGATCCTCTTTTAGCGAGTAATGAGTGGACTTGTGGAGATGGTTTAACATAAACTTGACATGGAGATAAGCAGCAATAGCATTATATATTACCTAGAATTTAAAACGTTTGGTATAGTTTTCACCCAAACCAATTTTAAAACACTAAAAATGTTTGACAGAAGTAATGAAATGCATAAGGTAATTTTTTAGACACATTGGATATGTGCAAAATCATTGATCAGGCCGATTTGATGTTTCCAGAATGGCAGTAAATTCAATCTTCACAACAGTTAATATATTATAGTTTCACTTCCTTTTCCTCTTTCACTAAGATAAAAGAAAATAATACAGTGTATTATTTTCAAATGTCAAAGATACATCCACTAAGAAATAACAAAATATTTAAAAACAAATTTTTCAAAAATAATCCTTTGCTGTTTTATGAATTCACAAATAAAAAGTAAGCAAACATTTTAAATGCAAAGATTAAGATATTTAATAAGAAAATCAATTATGAAAATTTCATTTATACTACAATGTATAGTTCTATATAACAAAACTTACAACTAACCTAATTTTTTCCCCATTTTCATTTCCTTCCATAGAAAGGTTGAAAGCTGACCAGTTAAAATTGACAAATGTAAAATATATATATATATATATATTAAATATTGAAAGTTAAAAATCAAATAATAAATTTAAGAGCAAATATTAAATGAAATATACATGAAAAGTAGAACTGATTGAAACATAATTACTTTATTCACTATCACATACACAAAATGATTCTTTGTTAAATTCCATTTTACTTTTTGTAGAATAAAAATTAATTTCTAACTTAGATACATAAAAAATACAATGTAATGATAATAGGTAAAAAAAAAAAAAAAATCATACTGAAACTACAATTTTGAATAATGTTCAATCATTTCCAAACTTAATTTTTATCTAATTAGACATTTCTCAAATAAAAAAAATTGCTAATTTAACTTACCATGTCCTTAAAAAATCTAGGTCTGATTTCATTCACTTCACACTGTGAAGCAACACGATGACAGAGCTCATAATTTTGAGCCAAAGGCAAGTAACAAGGACTAGTGACGAAAATGTGTGGCACCCACCCTCTTTCAACTACCAAACCACACCAATGGGAGGATCAGCTGCTCTACACAGTGGGTCTTCATTTACACTAGGTTTCAATCCAGCAACTTGACAACACTGGCTATGAATCTGTGTGACCATGACCACTAGACTACAGTGGCCACTTTAAAAGTAGAAGAATTTTGAACAAATGCATGTGTTTACTCTTGACATCAGAAGTATTAACATTGTTTAAACCCTTAACTGACCAGGAAAAGCTACGAAAATCACCGCCCAGTACCACTGTTTTTCCCACGCATGTGTGTTGTTAAGTGGTTTACTGTGGGAAAAGAAGAGGTGCATTTTTCACCTATAAATTGTTTACTTACACTTTAAAAAAGAAAAGGATAACATAGAAAATTAAAATACAAATTTTAATGTCTAGAGGTACAATATAATAATAAAAATATTATAACTTATCTTTTGTGTGATATATTCTGAAACAAAGTTGAACACATAAACAGCAACACATTCAGTGCATTGATAGCGAGATTCACGACGAATATTTTTCCTTGCGCAAACACACTATTACACATGATAAATGAAAATGAGAGCAAATGAAGAATAGAAAGGAGCACATTCAAACGAAAAACTGCTTAGCTATGAATTTCATCATTCCTAGAATTCACCCTTTCAAATTTTATCCCCACCTCTTCTCCATAATAAGTCAATTCTTTGCAAACGTTACCAATGTAGTTTTATTGTATTCCAAAGCCGTGGGACTAGTTTCAAACAGGTCAGCACAATGCAAAAAGTCGTCCCTTGTAAGGACGAATATAAGCGCACCAGCTGAGCAGGACATGTATACTCGCCCGCAGTACTAAAGGGGTTAATTTCAGAAATTTTATCTTGTATTCAAACCATAAATTCTTCAAATAACATATATAACTTATAAATGAAAATTAAGTTACTTTTTAAAATATTATATATATAATATAAACTTTTATAACTAAATAAAATTCAAATTTCAGTGTATTTTATTTAAAATTTCTAGGAAAATAATAAATATTACAAGCATACATATACACTTATGTAAAGCATGTCGGGCACTTGAGCGAGGGGATTCAGACATAAAAATACTAATATTCTATGCTTTTATGAATGTAATGATCAGTTTGTATAGGTGAAATAATAAGATATATTCGTATGTTTTCAAAAATCAATGAGATTAAAAAATGTTTGCAGTAAAAGTAGAAAAATGCTATTCATAAAAATTATCAGTTAATATTATTTAAGTAAAGGTGTTTATTTGATACAGATTAAAATGTATTTTAGAAGAAATATCTAAAATAACTTGAGAATAATTACTGCAAGATATTATTATTCTCTCAGTGCACAGAATAATCTAAAAACATATTTTCATTCAAATTTTGAAAATATTTACCATAAGGAAAATTCTTTTACATACGTATTTCATGTATAACTCAAAAGAATGAAATCTCGATAAATAAAATCATCATGTACAGATGCAATTGTAACACACTAAAACATGAATAAAAACAAGCACTTACATAAAAAGCAAGAATAAAAATTTAGAAATTGAATAATTTTATAGATATACCAATGAAGCTCATGTTAAAAAGTAAGTTTGTATATACATGTAGCAATTATATTAATGTATTTAAATAAAGTTGTGATATATCCCACATCTTTATTTCAAGTATAAAATCCATAACTTCCAAGTTTCTTTTTTTAGTTTTCATCGCTATATTGGTTCTAATTTCGTGTCATATAATGACCTACTGTTGATATAGCTTGCAATTTTAAATCATGGTTAGATGATGAAGATCAACAACTTGAATTGTTTCAATGTTTCCCATAAAATTTTTAAGACTCAAGATATATTTAATGTATATTAGACAGTTATACATTAATCAATAATTGACAGAATCAAATCTAAATCTAAACACCTTTTTAATTTCTCTACTATTATTTCTTCATTCAAACATTGAGGCTGTTACCATGTAGTCAAAATTCTAATGTTCATAAAAAAATTTAATAAGTTTTTAACCTACTGCACAATAGTAGTAGAAACTTTAAACCAAATTCTTCATTAGTAGAAAAGAATGAAATCATTGACGAGACAAGTGCTTTATTTCGAATTTGATTCCACATTTCAGTTAATATTAGGTAAGTTACCCTCCTAATTTTTTTAGCTTAGATTTATAAAAAGTATACACAGGGATACAAGTACAATTAGAGTATTTTATCACAATATCACAGGGAAAGGAGAATGCTAGAATTTGATTACATGTATTTTAATTCACAATAAAATGATTGAAGTACAGTAAAACACAACACAATAAAGATTAAATCACTTAAATTACAGCTTAAACATATTTTTAAATATGTTATAAATTACTTGATACATGAAGTTAATTATACAAGATGAAAAATAAAGAATGAATTCAAAAAGTTAGGTCAAGAAATAATTTTTTATACCAAATATAATGAAATATTAAAAATATTAACAAATAGCACACTGAAAAATAATCAACTTCAATTAAAATATATCAATGATGAATTGGATATATTTGAAAATTTACACATTAAGAATCTTTCAAAATTAGGTGGATTTGTTATTTTGAGAACATATTTACATAAGTTGTTCAAGTACATAAAAACCCACTCACATAGTATTACTTGCAAATCATTTAGTTTTTCACTTCAAGATAAATATAAATGAAACCATTTTGATATTAATATTATTAACAACTAAAAATTATCTTAGTTGGAAAAAAAAATAACAAATAATATTCAATTTAAAAAAAAAAAAAAACTGAAGACATACACAATAATCATACATAAACTTAAAACACTAATACTAGAGTATAGAATTTGAAATTAAATCCTTTGAGTAAAATGAACATATTTATTACAGAAATTTACATATAAACATACACAAAAACATAATAAATTAAAAAAAAATCCTATATACATTTCAGTCTTCTGTTTCATATTCATCTGTATCAGAATTATTCTTTCTTTCTTTTTTCTTCTGTTCTGAAAAAAAAATTTAGTAGCCTTACAGAAAAACTTAAATTTTTAAATTCTGAGATTAATGTATTAGTTATTGAAATAGTTTCAAAAATATCCAAAGCTCCAATACGCACTTCAAATATTTAAATTTTTGATTCACTAAGAAGTCATATTCAAAAATTTTCCAGTCAACTTAAATTCAAAAATAAAAACTAGGAACAGAAAAAAGTATTTAAGTATTTGCTGCTGTTTTAGACATTTTCAATTCAATAAATAATTTTCATATTTAAAAAAAAATTATTAAAAATAAAATTCAGCAGAAACAAATCTATATACAATTTTAATTATAATTAAAATTACTTCCAAACATGAAAGGAATAAATATGAAATTCTATCAAATACATTCAGACCTCCATTTAACAGATTCAATGGGACTGAACATTTTGTTCCTTAAATCAGGATTCATTATATTAAGGGACAAAAAATACAATTTTTTTAACGCTGAAAATTCTATAATAAGCAACTACACAAAAAATATTCACAGTTAGAAATAACACACTATTTATTCAACAGCTGAAAATACTATTAGTGAGCTACTATACACTAGTGAATTGGAAATTTTAAAATACTGACTAATATATGTTTGATAATCTTTTTGATTCCTGATTCAAAAGAGTTCTTTTTCGAATTTATGCAGAGAAAAAAATACTGCATCGTTTACATTCTGCTGCATAAGGTACGTTTTCAGTTTCTAAACAATGTGAAACATTAGAAAATGTAGCAATTTTGATAGGAGTTTCTGCATCATAATTGCTATTCATTGGCTCCGACAAATCAATTTCCTCAATTTCAGTTGCACAGATAGAGACAGTCTGTCATCAAATCTAACATAATCTTTATTAATATTAAAATATCCTGCATGTTGTGGAGTGGGATCCTGTCCTATTCAAAACTCACATGCTAGGTTACACTCATGACCTATCTGCAACTGTGAAGTCTAATAATGGTTTGCATCCTTTCCCCTCAAAATATGCTGCTTGCAAGAAAATTCTTTTTCTGTTCTGAACAAAAAAGATACCTCATTTGAAGAAAAAAAAAAGAAAGACAATAATAATAAAAAAAATTTCAGGCATTGACATAATTCGTTAATTCGATTTATTATTTGGAGATTTTTGCCATCATTTTAATTGGAGAAAGAAAAAAAAATTGTTATATAGGAGTTTGTGGTAAATCGGGATCCAATGGTATATAAAGCATCAAATAAGCAATTAATATATAAAAAATCAGATTCTATTTATTGCCTGTCTCATATTTTACAAAATAATATGATTTTAAAAATACATAAAAATAAATTTTCATATGATTTTAATACGAAATAAGAAACATAAAACTGTTTTTAATTGTAACACAAAAAAAATATCCATATATTAACATTACTTAATCAAAACACAGCAAATATTTACCGTTTTCTTCTGCTTCAAATGAGTCTGCTTTAGTAACAGAATCGGAATCTAGAATGTCAGAATATTACAGTGAAAAACTCAATAATTAATCAGTAGCAACTGAAATTTTTTTTTAAAAAAAAAAAAAAAAAAAAAAAAAAAAAGCAGGTTATTAACAAATATTATTTAATATTTAAAAGGAACAATAATTACAAAAAAATTAGTTAAAAAAGTAATACTTGATGAAAATGTTCCTAGGTATTACAATCGAATTCCTAAAAACAAAATAATGCAAGAAAGAGAAAATTTTTTACTAGAATTCAAAGAGAAATAATTTCCAACTTTGTATTCAATTCAGTCCTAGAAGTCTTTTTCATTAAAGAACAGAACCAAAACTCTTAAAAGATATTGTTAATTAGACAATTGTACTAATATTAATATAAATTTGTAAGTTTTAAACAGTTTTCGCAAACTGTTTACTGTTTTATAAATTTGTAAGTTTTACACATGCAAACTGTTTCTCAAAAATTAATACTTGCCATTACTTTAAAGGCATTAAATTAAAAATCAATTTGGAATTAAGTATAGGATAAAAATATGAATCATTGTGTATTTATAAAAAAAACCCTGCTGAATGAATTATCTCAATATTGATGTATTTTTCTACCCAAAAATTTTTCCTAGAGTTTAGATCCAATTGTTTGAATTAAAACAGAATTAAGATCAATTAAATGGTCTTAGTGAATTAATTTAAATTTAATGGGTCTTTATGAATTCAAATGCAACTTTTTCAGTCTAAAATGATTAAAAAGTAATTCAAATTAGAATACAAATTATTAAGAGAAAATTAATTAAAGGAATAATTAGATCCTAAAACAAATGCAGTTTTATACCAGAAAGATATTTAAGTTTGTACTACACACATTTTGAGGGAAAAAATGAGATAGAAACCAATTTAGCTTAAGCCAATTTGAATTCGAATAATGTACTGTTATATACATTGAACAGACTTGCACATTTTATACTATTATATAATACATACAACAATTATTCATCATCTTAGTCACAACCATTTTCCGCCCAGCCAATATGAGCTTTAAAAATAAATTATGCTGTTATACCTTATAGTAAATTTTTTCTTGTAATTTATGAATAATGAATTATTTGACAAATTCTTTGCAAAATAAATACCATTCACAAATCATTAACATTCTGTTAGGAATTACATAACAACTTAAATGTTTACCAAAAAAATTTTGATATGTACATTAGTGTAGTGCACACCTGCTCCACACACTTATTATTATGCCAAGGTAGCAGAATCCCTATACTTATAATTAAACCATCACTTGAATGGTGAAACATTACTAAACTTTTTTCAAAATTGAATGAATCAAAAAATTATTGTGATATTATAAATTAGACAATAAGTTTAGTTGTTTATAAATATTTCAATAATAGATATTTGTGTTAAATTATTCAATATTTATGAACTTAAACTAACACACCTTATTGTCAAATTTACAGTTATCAACATAATTTTATGATTCATACAATTTTGAAAAAACTTGAGTAATATGGAAATTAAACTGTTTTATCTTTCAAGTGATGCTTTAATTATAAGGATAGTGATTCTGCTACCTTGTCACAATAATAAGTGGAGCAGGTGTTATTAATGTACATATCAGAAATGTTTTGTAAACATTTAATTTGTAAATTAATTTCTGGTAGAATGTTAATGATTTTTGAATGGGATTTATTTTAATAAAAAACCTGATTTTTAAACAGATTTTTTTAATTTTATTAATTAAACAAATGAGATTTTGATAATTGTACTGTAGAGAAAAAATCAGTAAAAATTATGTGACAGAAAAATGAGTAAAAATATGACTTTGTGGATAATGTTTGTATATTATACAGTTTATAATTTGAATAAATTTATCTTAATGTGTAATTGGAGACTATTTTGGTACATCCTTCTCTCACTAGCTATCTGATACTTTTTCACTTAGAACACTTTTATAACTTCCTCTGTTCTTGCCATTACTACTGACATTTTTCGTTATTTTAGGGTCATTTTGAGAAAAAATCTTTATTACTCTTAAAATTTGATTGATACAAAATTTTTGAATAGATAACTGATCTCAATGATAAAGAAATTTTTTAAAAAAATCACAAAAAATTATAAGAATCTTGGAAAGAGAAATTTTGCTTACATATGAAATAAGAAGAAAAAATATATCAATGTCTAATATTAAGAAGTCATGATGTCATTCAAACAAAAGATTAATCTTTTATAAAATGAAAAATAAGAATTATGATATACACAATATTTATCTATCAAGATAGATATAGGAGTAATATCACAATCACCTGCTTATTGAGAAAGACACATTACAATTGTGTGTTAAGCAGATAGTCAGCCCACATATTAACAGAGTTCAGTAGTATATACATAATTTTTTTTTTAAAACTAGGTAGCAAAAAGTATGGATAACATATAATTTCAATACATTTATTAACTTTAATTGTACAACATTATTTAAATTTTTTCAAGGAGTTAAAAAGATTATAACAAATTTCTGACACTAAAGGAACAAAGTAATTTTAATTAACCCCTTGCTTCTTGCTCCCATCAAAATCACAAGGTGAAATTTCCCTCTCTATTTCTTGTGCCTGTGACATTTCCGGACTTGAGTGATCAAATGCAACACGCTAAAAGGATTAAAACTATTTATTTCTTATGCTTGGAATCATGTTTATTTCTCACTAGATGGCAGTACCAGATTATTTGTAACATGTTTATAGATAGTTATTTTATTTTAAACTAGATGGTAGCACAATCAAACATATATATTAGTGATATGTTTTTGTAAACTTAGTTCAGTTACTTAGTACCGCTTTTCGTGAATACACGTGGGTTGCATTCTGTAATAAAATAATATTGTATTCATTACAGAATTAGGAAGTAAATCGAATTCTATTTTAAGTATAAATGGATCTGAGAGCAATCCTGAAATAATTGTTTGTTTTGAAAGTTTTTTTAATGAATCTGAGAGCAGTGATGATGCATCTGTACTGTTACGTATGATGTTGGAATTTTAATCTCATGCTTTGAAATTTATCTCACAAGAAAAATTACTGTGTTTTTACATTATGCATAAGAGTAATAAAATTCTCCTTTAATGTTTACAACAGACGTTTTTTAATTTTTTGTCTTTGCCAGAAAACCAACATTCAGTCATAATCCCCCTAAATGTTGATTTTTCTTTAAAAAAAAAAAAAAGGGGCACTTTTAGGAGCGTTTTCTTCAAAATTACTCGACCATTAAGGGATTAAAAGGCGAGATTTTCGTTTATAATGAAATATTAAATTGAATTTAAGAATCATATAACATAGAATTTTTTTATTTGTTTAAATAGAACATAAATTTATTCTTCTACTTTCAGTGTGAATGGAGTGCTTTTAAAACTTCAAAGAATTTAATAATCTTTCTAGAACATCAACGATGTTATGACTGGCGATTTATGAGCATTTATTATCATATTCGAGTCTTATTACTATTCAAATATTACAAATAAATTTTATTAAAGATCTTTATGTTAAAATTTCAATGAGTGAAACAGTTTAACCAAAGATTCAAGCTATGTAAAAATGGCCCACACCAATATGGAACCTTCATCAACTTGCACTACACCTTATGGGCTTGATTCATGAAGTCACATGATAAAAACAAACACGTGTTTTCCACTGAATTCAAAACAAATATTAAACTAATTGTTCTTGTTGTTTTATTTGTAAAACTCAGATAAAATTTCAAATTTGGGTAAAAATGTTTAAAAGTTAGGGAAAAAAAATTTCTTCAAAAAGATTTTTTTAAATTAAAAAAAAATCATATTTTATGTTTATACTTTTAAATAAAATGCATTTTGTATACATATGCACTTTTTCAGAGAAAGTTTCTGCAAAGAGCAAAACTTGGCAACACCGGAGCGCGTGAACTGATTAGCAGGAAACACTAGAGAGTTTTTATCGTGTGACTATGACGTCGCATGAGTTTTTGAATTGGTTGTCTAGAATCACGTGGCTTTAAGCCCATTGACAACTTAGGTCTATGGCAGTGATGGCGAACCTATGACCCATGGGTCAGACACTGACCCACGCCAGCTCTTTAACTGACCCATGACTACTAGGCCACCGCTTGTTTGTTTACGCGGGTTTATTCAGATTTTCTAATTTGTGTGAATTATTTATATTATATTTGCATTTTTTCAAGCACTGCATTGACACAAAAGTAATTTAAATGCTGTCTATAACTTTCAGTTTGATTATTACAGTTCCAAAGTTATGCAACTGACAATAAATGTATATGAAAATAAGTGTTTACAAAATATCAAATAAAAGGTACAATTTTGCTCACATTTTGTTTGTTGAAAAAAAAATCCGACAAACCAAAGCAAATAACCATATTTAAAGCACTTTCTTCGAATAAAATGCACATTAGTAAGGTTATGTTCAGTTATGTTTGTACAAAGAGACTTCCTTTGCATTTGTATCGTCCCATGTCTGTTACACCTTGTGAGGTGCCATGCGTATGTCTGTTATTCTCGATACTAGCAATATTTGGCTCGCAATTTAAAGCATGCCTGTACCAGTCAGTATCAGTGTTGAACTTATTGTCATCCATTTTGAAGAAATTCGAAAGTAATGTATATTGATGGGTATGAATATTAGGCATGTTAATTCAAAATTTCTTCTCAAATTATTTTATTCTAATTATAAACATTTTTAATTGTAGCCCTGTACTATGTCAGCGGTTAAAAAATTAAAAACAGGCAATACAAGTTTCAGGCCATATCAAACTGAATAGTTTAATAAATATGGTGTGATTGATAGGGATAAAATGGTTATATGTGTAATTTGTCTTGGAAAAGTGACTTCACGTATATATAACATAAAAAGACATTTTGACACATTACATTCTAATCTCGGCATGTCAACAGATAAAGAAAGAAAAACAGATTTTTTATAAAAGAAAAAAGAGAATTTTTCTCACAGCAGTGTTTTAAAAAGTTTTTTGGTTTAAAAAAATAACATTACAGCTGCTAGTTTCCAAGTTGCACATTGCATTTCTCGCCACGGAAAACTTCTTTAAAAGGAAAATTTGTAAAAAAAGCGTTTTTAGAATGTAGTCCTACATTATTTGCCGATTTTAAAGAAAAATACTTGATTATAAAGCGCATAAATGAGTTTATCTATAAGTTGCAATATAATTAAAAATCAAATAATAGAATTATAAAAAATTATTTTTTCGCAGATACATAAGGACTTAAATTATGCAGAAATGTATCCAAATGCTTTAAATGAGAGCAATGATGTAAATGGTCATGCACAATTAGTAGTTTTTGTTCGGTATAATTATGGAAAAACAATCAAAGAAGGGTTAATAAAATTAATAATGTCGAAAGGAAGTGTACCGGTATTGATACTTTTAAAGAATTTGATATTTCATTTAAAGAAATAGATATTGACCTTCAGAAAATAGTTTCTGTAACAACAGACGATACACATAGTATGGTAGGGAAAACATTGGATTTACTCAGTATCTTCAGCAAAATATTTTACATTTTCTGATTGAATTTCATTGTATAATACACCAGCAAGTTTTATGAGCGAAGCTTGGTTTAAAAAACATTTTCCAGAGTATATAATGCCATTGTAATAAAAAATAATCAACTTTATAAATGAAAATTTGCACAATTCTTAAAGGAAATTGAATGCCAATATTCAGGAATTTTGACATACAACATTGCGATGGCTGCGTTTCGGTCAAGTCCTTAATCGTTTTGTAATGTAATTACAAGAAATTAAGCTCTTTTTAATTAAAAAAGACAATAGTTTCTATGAATAACCCAATATACATTGGTTAATGATTTAATGTTTTTATGCAAGATCACTCAGCATTTTAATGAATTGAATAAAAAACTTCAAGGATATGGACCAATTGTTTTAATGATGTTTGAAAATATTAAAATATTTATGACGAAACTTGACATCTTTACTAAGGATTTGAAAATGAAAATCACGAAATATTTTCCTCAATGACAAAATTATTTTCAAAACACAATAATTTTTGAAAACTCCATTGACATTCCAGAAAATGCAATTAAAAAATATTTAATGATTATGCTGGAAATAAAAAACAAACTTTTGAGAAGAGATTCAATCAATTTAAAGGTGTGGAAAATACATTTCACTTTATTTTATATCCTTACAAAACAGAATTTGAAACAATGGAGTTGACCTAATTTATGTGGATAGTTATCGATAATTTAAAAATGGAATTGGTTGAATTGCGAAACATCGTAGTGTGGAAAACAAAATTTGAATACTTAATTTCTGAAGTAGAAGGAAAATTGTGAGAAAATAATGCAGATAATATGATAATAAAGTAAAAATTGGAAATATATTAAATGTATGGGATTCTTTACCAAATAATTTTAAAATGAAAAAACTAGTTAATGCTCTGTTAATGATGTTTGGGTACCTATATTCGTGTAAAAAGTTGTTTTCTCCAATGAACTTTGTAAAATCTTCTACTAAAAATAGAACTGACAGGGATTTAACTGCAAAATGCGTTAAACTAATGAATACGCAATATGAACCTAATTTTAAAAAAACTATTTGAAAGTAAACGGCAACAGATTTCTTATTAAAAACTTTATAATCAATTTTGTGATGCATATATATATGTATATATATACTAATAAATAATATTTCAAAATATATATTGTATGTAATTTTTGTTACTCCTTGTTCATTCAAACACTTATTGCAATTTGCACCAAACACTTAAGAACTTTTAACCCCACTAAAAACTTTTAAATCGTCAAACCATGCCCATTTTTACCCGTTAAGCCAATTGAATTTTCAAGATGTTTAGTTTTAAAAATATTCAGTTAAAAATTTTTAAACTTAACTCTGGTGCAAATAGGCATTAGTGGCCCACAAGCTAGTACTAGTACTAAAAAAAATACGAACAAAATTTGACCCACGTCTCAAAAAGACTCGCCATCCCTGTCTATGGCATTTTAAAGTTTGTGCTGTGCCACATTCAAATCTAACCATCAGCTTTAACAAACTTGAACCATGACTTATTTGACTAAGAAATGTTTTCCCCAGTCATTTAAAGTTTATTCAATATTCCAGCTGTGGCTCTGCAGCTAACGGCGTATATTTAACCCTTTCGCGATCACTGTCTCAAATACGTGCCATCATGAAACACTCGCAGTTCCTGAACGCCATGTATGCATGACAGTTTTTCTCTTTCCAAGATTGATCACCACAAATCCTTGACATTAGCTGGGAACATTTGGAAAGCTTAATTTTTTTGGCAATAGATGGCATTACATGTCCATAAGATTTGAGATAAATGTAGATCTGATTTTCTACTCGAAATGAGAGAAATATTACTTACATACCCAGATTTCGATTTATGAACATTAGGGGAATCTAATGCTTTATGACTGCTCTTGAAAAGAGAATGTGGTTTTTGTTTATATTAAGGATGAGAGTTTTATTTTTGTTGGAGCATTCGGTTTGGGTTTGCAGTCTAGAGTTTTTAATGGATAATTAGATCTGACAAACAAATTTTTCTTTTACTTTTACAAGGTTGAAGCATTGAAAATGTTTAACAGAAAGAATGGCAGAATGTTGCAAAATTGATTCTGAATTAAGACTCTAAGAGTAGTGATAGTGACAAATAATATATTCTGATTGTTCTGTTCATTGAGAATTAAATTATGATATTTCGGACATCTGTATGCTAATTACATTGAAGAAAAATTCTTCTCTATGGTCACCAATAACAGAAAATTCAGTTTTCATTTGTTCACATTCCTGTTTAAAACCTCCAAAATAACAAATGATTTATTATGAGTACAAGAAATGTAACGTGAAACTTTGTGTAGACTCCTGTTTTAAAATTTTTCATACTAAAAAGAAACATATTTAGCTTTCAAATGTATAATGTTAAGAATCATTAAATGACAAGTAAATACTGACAAAATGTTTTAAAAAGCTGTACTTAAACAGAAAGTGACTTAAGTAAGTAAAGTATGTAAATACAAAATATATAAAACATGCCATTTGTATAATCTTTAGAACTATATTAAACATGTTTATATTTTCGTATTTTCATGGATTTAGCTTAACTACAATAAACTCTCCAGTGTGTGAGTGACGCTCGCAAAAGAAACTTCTGGCCTTGGTGGTATGCATGTGTTTGCCTCCATCCTTTCCAAAAGGGTTTACAAAGACAATCAACTCCATTTTCTGCTGCTTTGTCCCATCAACATAAAATTTTGCTGCACTGTCCTCATGAACATGTCTGTTATACATTCCACACCAATTATTGATAGAAACATCATTCTCTCTGTCATTACACAGATTGTGTAAACCCAAAATCATATATTCTTAGCCCTTTCAACACCATGAATTAAGGAATGTGGAATTCTGAAATGAGTCCAGCTCCAACTAGCATTCCACCTGAATTCACGAGAATCACTTCAGAACACAAAGCACAGCTCATTTATACATTTCTTACATGATGCTACTGCATTTGGATACTTACATATTGCTATTACATGACTTTTGGCACTTACATCATGAAATTATATTTTATAAAACATACAAACCAATATTGTAACTAACCTTGGTTCTATTTATTGAAAAGGAAAAGATGTTTGCAATTTTACTGTGATGACTCTTACTTAAATACACTTTGATTTATAGTTATCAGGACAAGTTGCACTTTTCATTTCAGGTGAAGGTTAATTGCTATTTCATTATCCAAACAATTTTTCTTTTATAAACATTATTCATTATTTCATGTTCCAATCACAACTGATATTGTAAAATGTAACTGGTAATAACTGATAGCTTAATGTAACTGTAAATTTATAACTAGATCTACATAAAATAATTTTGAAATAATGTATTGATTAAACTTATTTATCTTTAGCAGTTAGCAAATACAATAAAAATATTAGGACTTATTTTTAAAGTTACAATTAGTCCTATTTGTTTAAATACAATTCAACTGTACACTCAGAATTATAATAATTTAACACATTCATGCTTTAATAAACATTTTTTTTTCTTAGCTAAATGTTTTTAACTTGAATGGACAACCTTCAAATTATACATAGTAACTCAATTTGTTTTATAAAGAACTAATTTAAAAAAAAAAATGAAGTCAACAAGAAATCGAACTTTGCAACACAAATCAACAACACACAATGAAAACCTTCTAATATTACTAATACAATATGCAATATTCCGAATTTTATCACATACAGTTTTGTAACATTGTCAAACAAAAGCGGCAAAAATATAATCAATAACAAAATTATTCATTTTTTTTTTATTTAGAACAATAACAAAAGTACCACATTATTTTAAAATAGAATAAAAACAAATGGAAAAATCAAGAATATCATTCTAAAAATGGTCAGTTTTTTTATACTATTAAAAATATTTATTAATAATAAGCAAACTATTTTTAATGTTTAAAATATGTACAAACCTTTCGGTTCTTTTTTGTTATGCTGACTAGATGATTCATCACGTTCACTTAAAACTGAAAAAAAAAACACAATTTTTTTTTCATTATTTGTAAATAGTCAAGTTACAAATTATTTAAAAAAAAACACACTGTAATTAGAATTTAAGTTATCTTTAGCACTAGAATATATTTAATAACAAACACTGAAATAAATTCAATTCTAATTAAACAATAACTGAATTTAATAAACTTACTTGGAGGTCCATCTGCTGACATATCACTTAAAATTTCATCTGTATCATACTTTTTCAAAAGAGGCACAGATACTTCCCTTTTTAATTCTTGAGAATTATCATTTAATATTTCCAAAGCCTTTGATTCATTAAAATGTGAAGTGCTTCCTTGAAAACATTTTTGTGTGACAACTGTAAAACCTAAATATTGATCAGAATGGTACATATGATTTGGTTTCAAATGGATACAATAAATAACTAATTTCAAAATAAATGTAATTTTTAAAAAAAGCAATGCCCTACCTTTGTCGAGCGAATGTGTAAGATTCTGTTGCATAGATTCATCAAAAAATCCCATGCAACTATCATTCTTTTCTTTTATTTCCGTTTTTAATGGAAAATGTGGTGTTGCAATATATCCACCAATTTCAGTTGCTATACAAAAACACAAGAAATAGATACCAAATGTAAATATTATAAGATTTATATTACATAAAGAAATAACTCATTTTACACCTAAGATCTGACAAATTAAGTACACACTTTCATTCATAAATAGTTCAGCAGTCTCTTCTGATTTAATTTCAACTTTTATAAATGGAAGAGGCTTGCTTGATACATTTTTGCATCCTGGTGTCCTATTTTCTTCTGCTGCTGTTCTCTCTACAACATTTAAATTTGAAAGAAAAAGATCAAATATAAATATAAGAACTAAAAAATTCAAAGATTTATAGTGGATTATAAATATATTAAATATACCTTTTGAGTCTCTAAAATTTGAATGCATTATAACTTCGTTTCTAATAGTTTCTTCTTTTTTTATAACAAATTTTACATTTTCACCATAAGTGGTGACAATATTTGATGATCCTACAGAAAGCACAAAAGAGAAAACAGAATATTTTATCATGGAATGCTTCATAAAAACAATACTAAATTTATTTACAAATTTGATAGCTTTTCTCACCTGAGCTTTCAACAGGTGATAATTCATTATGATAATGCATGTCCTCCTCATTAGAAATTTCAAGATTCTGTGCATGCTGTACTTCTTTATCAGTATTACTTGGTTCAAGAGAGGATACTACTGAATCACTTTGCATGAGAATCATTTCAGGATCTTTTATATTTATCACATTAAAACAACTGGAATTATTTTCATTTTCTGGTTCACAAGGACTGGATGTAACATTTTCTTGTTTAATGCATAAATTATCTGAGTGATTCTGTTCAAATTGTGAATTTACATAAGTAATAGATGACTTTCCATGGGGCATTTCATTCACGCTAGCATTAACTTTTTCTTGGCAGGTAAAGTCTTTATTAAGTAATTTTTCATTTGAATTTAGAAAAGACTCATTATTTTTTACTATTTGATTGATTTCTTTACTCATAAAAATCTCTTGAGTATTATCCAAAGATTTTAGAGGTTTTTCATCAAAACTTTCATTTCTCTTTGAAGTGTTGTTATAAGCTTTTTGATTTACATGCATTTTCTCTTTCTCGCTAGTAGTTGGTGTTGATGTGAGTGCTTCCATTTCTTTAAAAGCAGATATATGTTGCTCTTTAATAATTGATCTTTGACTACACAAATTTATGAAACTGGATGTTAGCTTTTCATCATTATTTACTTTGGAAATACAAGTAAAATTAACACAAGGAATTCCTTGTGGATTTTCTTTAACCTCCATTTCTTCTGGTTCTGAATCAAGTTCCACAATTTCATGTACTGATCTACGTTTCTTTCTTTTTACAAGACTTTTATAACAGCAATCATACTCTGCAATAATTTCAAGATCATCATCAACTTCTTTATTTTCAACTAATTTATTTTTGTTTTTTAAAGAAGTAGAGCCTTTTTGTAGAGAATTTACCAGTGTACCGTTTGAAGACTGGGTTATTTTACCACAAAATGGAACAGTAGAATTATTTTGCATTTCACCAGTAATTTCTATGCTTTCTTTTCTATTCTGAGGCAAAATAACATTAGTAGATGTATTTTCAACTTTTAGGTAAACTGTCTCGGGAGAAATATCTTTTGAAATTCCTTCATTTTCAGAGTCTTTATTTACTAAACCACCATTTCTGTAATTTAGAAAATTTGGTGAACAATCATTAAGTTGTTCAGTTGAATTAATCTCCTTTTTAAGTTCCTTATTCTTTAAACTATCCACGAAATTAGAAAAACTTGATAAAGAATCAAAAAGTCTCTCATTAGAATTTTCAGCATTGGCGGCACTGTAGCTGTTTGATGAGCCATCTGAAAGCTTTTGATTTATACTACATTCTTCAACATAAATGTCAGTATCCATTTCATTCCCTTCCTGGGCAGTGCTTAGAGCAATGTGTTCAGGTGGATGAAATTCAGTTGTATATGCAAAAGAGTGATTTAGATCATCATTAGTTATTGAAATAACAGCATTTAGGATTTCACCAGTTAATTCTGGCATCTCTTCACTTGTATTTTGAGACAAAGTAAAACCTTTACTTGAAACTGTCCGAGATGATGCCTTTGTAGCATTTTCTTTATGCCTTTCATTCAATAAGCCATCACTATTATTATTTTGATCATCTGATGAATTAGTAGTAAGTTTCCAATTCATATTATAACATTTTTCAGTCAAACTGCCATTACTCATTTCATCAGATTTATCATCTATCACAGTTCTCTCTACAACATGGAAATTATTCGGATTGTCTGCTCTTTCAAAATCTTCTCTTTCAGGGTCAATACAAATAGAATTAGACTGGTCATTTCTGGAATCAGATGATTCAGTTGTTTCAATAGGAAATAACTCAGAAACTTGTACCTTTTTATTATGTATATCTTTATCCTCGTCAGAATCTTTTAAATTAGCTGCCACAGCATCCATTAACAAACTCAACAATTCAGTCAACATTATCTTATCATCATCTCCATTACTTTTATCAATCACAACCTCTGAAAAATCATTCTCATTTTCTTGTTCAGGTGTTGTAGACATAGGATAATGTTTTACAATTTCATTTTCTTCTAAAACAATAGGTGCAATTGTAGATGTAGGAGAGATATAGGATTCAGTGGTAATTAGAGAGACAGAAGAAAGTGATGAGGCTGGTAGTTCCTCGATAATGGGTACAACTGCAGATTGTGTGGAAACTGAAACATTGTCAGATGGTTTTACAGAGCAGGGAATTCCTTCATTTTCTATCAAATAATCAGGTCCAAATTCAATCTCATCAGTATTCTCTATTTCCATGTCAATTACATCTGTATTTTGAACTTTTGGGAGTATATGGGTCTGTGGTTGTTCAAAAACAGATGGGTAAATTTTATGGGACAAAATGCTAGTTTCTGTAAAAAAGACAGGATCAAAATGCTTTTGTTCAGATGTGAAGTTACAAGTAGGTACAACTATATCTGGAGAAGATAAATTTGAAGCTATGCTTGGTGGAGGAATTTGTGCAGCTATATTTGGGGGAGGAATTTGTGCAGCTATATTTGGGGGAGGAATATTTGAAATTATGTTTGGTGGAGGAACAAATGGAGCAATATTTGGAGGTGGAACCTGTGAAACTATATTAGGTGGTGGAACCTGAAGAGGAGGAGGAAACGGTGGAAGTTTTGCAACATCTGAATGAGTCTGTATTAACACTGAAGGAGGAGGTCTGGGAACAGCAATTGGTTCCATATCAGATTTGTCGATATTTAAGAGAAGGAAGTCTTTTTCTTCTTCAGTTAAGGAGTTCCGCCTTTTTGGCTCAGGTGCTGCATTTGGTATCTCAATGTTTTTTTCTGGAAAGGAAGTTTCTAGTGGTAATTCTATTTCAGATAAATTAACAACACCTTGAGAAATACTTATTTCATTCATCGTATTTTTAGGAGCTTCATTCATAAAATGTTCATTAGTTTGATGCTCAATAGGATTATCTGATTTATTGGAAGCTGATTCAGAGTCTAATTTGTTGGCTTCAGCCTTACTTAGACAATCTACTGCTACAGTTTCGTTTCTCTTTAAGCATACAACCTGTTTTATTTTATCAGATTCATCCAACTCAGTCTCAATGGGTTCCTTTTCACATGAAATATCCTTGGGTTCCTTTTCACATGAAATATCCTTGGCTTCATTTTCTTCAATACCTTTTGGATGAACTGAAATCTTTGAGATAGGTAAAGAATCCAGATTTTTTGAATCTAAAGAAACAGAATCAAGGGGTTGTAATATTGCACAAGATTGTTTTTCAGGTTTCTCAGAAACTGCATAAAAAGAATCATAGTCATATTGTTCTTCAACTTTCTCCACAATAGCTTTTTTTTTCTTTTCAAGAAAACTATTTTTGTCGTTACTTTTGTTACGTGGCTTATAATTAGGAGCACGTCCAATATAAACAACTGTTTGCTTAGGTTTTGCATCAGGTACTTTGATAGTATTTGTTTCTAAAGATTTAGTTTTTTCATTTGTTAATTTTAATTTTACTCCACCTTCTTTTTGATTCTGAACATTTATATTAGATTCCTCCAATTTTTCAGGTAACTTTTCTTGGGAATCATCTGGCATTTTTTTAAGTGCCTCTGCATTGAACTTTTGATTTTCCTGAATAAGACATTTTGAAGCTGCCTTGAAAATTTTTTGTTTTCCCTCTAGTCGCGAGGAAAGAGTAGCAATTTTTTTAAAAATTCTTCGTTTTTCTTCATACACAGGGTTCTCCAATAAGAAATTCTAAAAATAAAAAATTATATCATACTATTACAAATATTAAAAAAGTCTCAAAATTGTATTTTTTTAATTCTAATATAATTGTTTTGACTATATTTAGCTTTAAAATTAATGAAAGAAGATAATAAATTTTAATTTAATTTTAAAATGTTTGTTTATATATATATACAATGCTGGGAAAACAATATTTATTTTTATAGTACAAATTCCTTAATACTTTGAGAGTGCATATTATACATAAAATAAAATTAATATATAATACAATAAAATAATATTTGTGACAATTAACAACTTTATTCACTATTTTATAGCCCTAATATTGTTTTTAGTGATATGATATGTATTTTTTCCTAAGAAATTTCTTTATTATGAATTATTTTTAAAAACTACTTAAAGAGAATCTCTTATCAATACATTTTTGTAAAAAAAATTATCTGCTAATTATAAGTGACAAATTTCTAATATTTGTCAAATAAAAGAAAGAAAATCATGCTTCTCATTAAAATAATAAATTTTAAAATACAGACTCATGCATAAAATAACCTGAAAATGAAATACAAAAGGTTTAATTTTCATTACATAAGATTACAATGGCTTCAGGCTTTTCATAAGTAAAATATTGATCAAGTGGAATTTACAAAAAAAAAAAAAAAAAAAAATTAATAATAAAAATTTTAAGGTGTATTATTATTTGGGGTAAAAAATCCGAGGCTGGCTTCCTCCCCCCTCCAATAAAAAAAAAATTGAGTGAATATTAACCTTGCACTGTTCAGCTACACAAGGGCTTTTGGTGATGGACCTTGTCATTTTGAACTATGGTCAAATGAAGAGGACAACACCTGAGCTGGCAACCCTTCTCCTAACTACCACATGAACGGGAGGACGTTTGAGCTCTCGACAGATTTAATGTGCATCGATCCCCTACACAGCAGGTCTTTAGTGGTACTGGGCTTGAACTAGTGACAAGCCAGCCACAATCTGATACCTTGACCACTAGGCTATCATGGCCACAAAAAAAAAACTTGCATTAGCACCAGAAGATACATTGCTTTTGGGGGAAGGGAAGGGGGAGGAATAATTAAAACTGTTACCAAAATCAGTGGATCTCAAACTATAGTAAATGCTTAAGTGTCTGTGATGATCTAAAACATATGTTTATCTGCACAATTTGTATCTCTCAGTTCCAAAGCAATCTTCCATTAAATACAATGAAATACATTTAACGTGAAAATGTTTAAGACGAAATATCAGTTAACACAAAATAATACAATGGTCCCGAAAAACTGCCATGTATTTTGATACATTTTTTTCTCTAAACACGAAACAAAAATTGCTTTTCATGAAAAAGATTTCCCTTCTAGGGAATGAAAGTTTCTGTATTATAGGACTGTCATACTGTATCGCCTGAAGAATTTGTTGCAGTGGATGAAGATACTGTGTGTACAGCCCCAATTATGGCAAAGACATTTTGGAGTTTACTTTAAGTTAAAAAAAATACCATTGATGCAGATTCCAACAAAAATGAAATAAATAATGCAGCTTTTGTTATGTAAAAGTATTTAGATGTACATTACAATGGTGAAATCTATAACAAAAATGACACCATCGACCAATTTGTTGACATTTTGATGCAAAAAAAGACAATGCAAAGAAAAATATCAGATTATTTCCAAAAACTCAAAAAATGTTTTTGTTTTTCAAAAGACTTCAAAATTTTGTATTAAATTTCAAGTTCTAGTGAATGTTTTAGTTTCATTGATTTTTATTAAATACATTCATATATGCATATCTATGTAAATAAAATGTATTCTAATAAACTTAATTTTGTTGAATATATGTTTTTTTTAATATCCTTTAAAACGAAATTCTTTTAACACGAAAAAATATTTCAGTTTTCTGTTAAATGATTTTCACTGTTTTTAGGAATATTTTTTCCCAAAATGAAACCAAAATGCCTTTTTTCAATATCATACCAACAAATCTCGATTCAGTCATATTGTGATTATTGTAATGATCTTGAATACTATGCTTTCAAAATAGGAAGGGGAGAAAATTCTATGAAAAAAAAAAAAATAAAGATTGAGAAGTTTGGTAAATAAAATTTCATATCAAATGAAAACTTTTCTCAAGTGCATCTCAATAACCCTAAGACAATGAATCTAAAATCTGAGCAAGACAATATTTTTGCCATTATATTTAACAGCTTAAATATTAATAATGAAGAAATGGTGCCATTTCCAAAAACTCGTGTATTTCACACATATTCTGTATATAAAATGCACTGAAGGATCATCAATCCTCAAGAAATTCAGAGCATGTGTAAAAAACAAATTACTGTGCATGCTCTTTCTGTATTAGTCCACTTACAAATCAATTGAAAAGATTTAAAAGAAATATACAATCTAAGAACTATAATATTTAGGTAGCCACAAATACATAACTGCAAATAAATTTTCTTTTTGTAGATGTCATCACAAAGCTCAGTGGCTGAGTGGTAGTGTATTGCGCTTCCACGCCACAGGTCTGGGGTTCAAATCCCTAACTGGGCATGGTTGACTCAGCCTTTTATCCCTTCAGTGGGTTGATAAATGAGTACCAAGCTAGCTTGGGAACTGAACACTGGGGGTTTTGTGTCAGACTGACCACTTGACCGAAACATCTACACATGCGCCCCAGTGCATAAGGTCGCATATACTGAGATAGGCACGGTAGACCTTGGCCCTCTTGGGCTGAAACGTCACTGAGTTAAGTTCGGATATCACCACATAAATCTGCATAAGTACGAATCTAAATGCTGTCATACAGTTCTGCGATGTTTCTTATCCCATCATTTTACTAAGCCCTAAAGTCTTTCAGTTATTTTTGTGTTAGACCCTATCTTTGGAAATAATCCACTATTTGCATTTCTGTAAATTTTAATTAATTCTCACAACAAAATAAAAGGAGAAAAATAAAACAAATTACAAACAATACTCTTTTAACATACATGAACAAGTTTATTGCATTTGGACAGGAAAAAAATGACATAACCTGTAAAAATTTATTATTTTTGAGCATGCACTAACAAAATTATTGTATTTGAACATATGTAGGAACAGGTTTTCACTACTACTAGTCACAGCATTTGTCTATGTTTTTTGATTAAATGATATTGGTTGATGGTATAACACATACCAAATAAATGATATAGCACAGATTAAAAAATAATTTGTAACAAATTTATATTAATTGAAAAATACTTTTAAATTAGAATAATAATCATTATTATTACTTTCAAATCAAAAACTTCAGAAAACTTTTTCCAATACCCGAACTCTATTAAAATATTTCCCGATTTTAAAACTTGAAGAAAAAAAGAGATACCTACATTTCGAATATAAAACTGACATGCTTTACATAGCATGATATCACATAATAAAAAGATTTAAACTTTTTATAAGATGAATTCTAAATCAAAATATATTACACACCTTATAATTAATCATGTGATTAGTTCCTCTTACATGTTTTTCTGCATAAGACTGATTTACCAAAGGCTCTTCGCACAACGAACAGTAAAACCCAGACAATGGCTTGATAAATTCTACACCTTTAAGATTAAAACATATATTATGTTTTCAAAATTTGAATTACCTTTCAATTGCTAAAAAATAACTAACATTTTTTGAATTATTCAGCATACATATGATTAAAAAAATAGTATATACATATATAATTTAAAAAACTTATCTTAATTACAAGGAATAGTATTTTATTATCAATATTTCTAAAAAAAAAATAACATTAAAGAGACTTCAAATGCTCTTAAAATATTTTAAATCAAAACACCAAACATATAATTAAACATGTAACCTATTAAATGTTGTTCAGCATATGACAGATTCTTCAAAGGCTTTTTGCACAAAAAAAAAAAAAAAAACCTGCATTTTATGTTAACAAGTATTGATTAACTAAATGTAATTACAATAACAAGGAAAAGTTTAGATATTATGAGGTATAAAATTCTGTTTAACATGGTACATTAATAGAGGAGCACATATATGGTAAAGTTTCAAAATAAAGTGGTGCAAGTTAAGGTAACTTTCAGAAAATCATATAATCAACAATTTTTTTTATATACTTTAAATTTTTTTTCTTACATCAGTTTTAAAAGTTTAATATGTTTTTATGATAATGGACTGTAAATTATCATACTAAAAAAATTATTTATTAAGCCCTAGAATCTTTTTTTGAATATGCATATCATACAAAATATATAAATTTACACATTATTTAACATAAGCATTAATAACATTCAATTCCATGTATGTATATATTTATGGTCTTAGTAAATGTAGCTAAAATATTTTTATTGTGATTTGTATCTCTCTACTAAAACGTATGGTTAAAAAAATAATAAATTTAGAACCATCTTTAATAGTTGCAAATTTATATAAATTAAATTTCTGCAATGTTACATGAATGACTCAAATTTGACTGACATTTCTACCACAAGCAATCCAGTAACCCATGTTTAAAAAGTTATATAAAAGTTATATTAAGTTTTAAAATGTATAGTAAAAAGATACTTTTTAGTTCAATTTAGTGCATGAACAAAATATTTTTTTTAACTAATAATTCCATCATCTTTATTTATTAAACTGAAAGAAAGAAAAAAAAAATTTTAATTTGAAAATGTAAGTATTATATAAAGCTATACATGTTTGGCACATTTTTTGCAAATTATGAGACTTTGTAATGAATAATTTCCATATATATATACATATGTTTTACACTTAAAACAGATATTTGTAATTTCGTTTTCTTTGTAATGCCTTATTTGACACTATTTTTGCACACCTGAATTCAGACAGGAAATAGTATGTTTCCAAACATAGACTATAAACATTCAAACAAAATATGTAATCTAATGCAAAAAAAAAAAAAAAAAAACCACACACACACAGGACACAGCAAGCTTTTGGTAGTACCTTACTCAGACCCATTATACAGTGTGAATTTTCTATTCTTCTTTCTATTATTTCTTTCCTCACATAACTAACTTCTCATCTGAAAGTAACTCTATGTTTAAAATTTTGTTCAAAACGTTCTGAGTTGTGGGGTTTCAAAAATGGGTCCTTTCGAGTAAAAAAAAAAACACTTCATGTTTTTAAATATATGAGTACCATTTCTTTTAATTATTAGATAGAATGGACTATTACTTTTCAATTTTAAAAGCATAAAAAGCTATATTATGAAAAACAAGAATTATTAAACAAATTATGGAAAGAAAAAAAAAAGAGCAACATTTTAAAATTTTTAGATACCACATGTCATAAAAAGTTCTAAGTTAAAATTTCATGCAATTATTCTGAAGAAAATAACCCATTTCTTTCCAGTGCTCTGTACATGCAACACAAATTTTAATTTACCAAAATGCAGTCTCAATGAACTTATAATACAAAACTTATTATGCGTGTGTTAAAAGGCATTTAGAAACTCTCTGTCCATGTGTTTATATGTTACAATTAATCTAATGTTGTGAAAAAAAATTTACTAGAAATGTTCTTTTCAATATATTTCAATAATTTACTTCTAGTAAATTAGTTAGTAAATATTTAGTTAAGCTTTTATGGGCATATTCTTACACATAGATATTTCCTTTTTATGAACATATACTTTTCACACAGCAGTGAATGATTTATACATACATTGCACTGATGCAATGTTGCGACTGCTCAGCAACAGATAATGACCTGCACAGTTTTAACAAATGTCTGGTGCTAATGAAAAGTTCTGTAGTCTAAAGGCTTTGTAAGTTTAAGAATTATATCTGGTTTTGTGACAACAACAAAGTATTTGCTGACAATTCCATTATAACAGTTATTAATCCTTGAGTCATTAAAGAATGTAATGAAATAAGAAGGAACAGAAGCACAGTAAAATCTAAACCAAATGTTATCCATTAGGGTAGCCAAGAAATGGGAGGTGTGGATTTAAATGCCAATGCTACACAAGAAATGGCGGCAGTCATTATTCTCTAATAGAAATGACTATACTATTGTCAATGCTTTGAACACGTACCAACAGGCAATGGGCTTTCTTATAAATCAAACCGATTTCAAATCCTAGATTACATTACAGTCGACTGACACTTATTTGAACCTTTGATAATTTGAAGTATATGCTCAGCTCCTAGAAGAACTCCTGATATTTCAAACTAAAACAATACATTTTGGTACACTAAATATTTTGAAGTATAATCTGTGCCTAGCTAGACTACAACATGGGCTAATTCAAAGTGATTTTATAAAACTCTGAACAGTTCAAACACTCACTATCATAAAGTCCTGTAGCAAACAGATTACAGCTTGCATGTTTTGTGTAGTATTGTCTCTGTGTGTCTTCCCTGTAAGATAGCCTCTTTGATTACCATCTGTCTGCTACCTCTTCTTTGTGTCTTCCGGTTCCTCAGAAGAAAACAAATTTATTGCTTTCCTTTTTCAAGCGGACAATAGATCGGCCGCATCTGTTGTCAGCCGTCTATATCTTTCTTTTAACACATGGCTTTGCATGTGTTTAACATGCGCTCAGAAAGAATGGGTCCGCTATTGTGAAGAACCAGTGGTGTTAGGGACAGTGTAAGGGCACCGGGTGCAAAACAATTTTATTTCCAATGAGGAATAGCAGTGATTTGGAGGCATGTAAAAGAGTCCTGTTCAAGAGATTAAGGAAGACAAAGTGTAAAGTGAAAGGAGAGATAAGAAAAAGAAAAAAACTGGTCAAAATTTTTGGCGGATTAATTAGGCAAGAAGAGCCTACCCAACGTTGATACTAAAGTACAAATGCTTAACAATTTCGGAAAAGCAAAAGGTGATAGAATCAGTAGAAAAAGGTGAAAGGAAGGTCAATGTTGCCAAGCATTTGATATCTCACTGAGTTCCCTCTCCACCATTCTGAAGAATAAAGAGAAAATCGTTAGTGCATTTTCGAGTGGAGTGAGAAAATGGGTAAGTAAAGCTAATTTTCCACAACTTGAACAGTGTTTAGTTAAAAAGATGAGAAAGCAATAAGGACAGATGGGCGACTTTTTATTGAAGGAAGAGGCTAAAGGCATTCGCCAAAAATTAAAAATCAAGTTTTCGGCTAGCAAGGGATGGCTTACAAATTTTAAGAAAAGGAATAGGATAGTCATCAAAAAAATGTGCGGGGAAAGCTTTTGAGTGCTGACATTAATGTTTGTTCTAAGTGACTGAACTCACTTTCAAATTTAATAAAGAAGTATGATCCACATAACAATTTCAGCACAGCTAAAACTGGACTCTTTTTCAAGTGTATCCCAGAAAAAACATTTACATTCAAAGAAGAAAAATGCCATGGAGGAAAACATAGCAAAGTGAGGTTAACTATTTTATTGGCTGTAAACAAGAACGGCTCAGAAAAGGTTACTCTCCTCTCGTCATAGGAAAATCTGTAAAACCTCAATGTTTCAAGAGCATAAGTTCGTTCCCTACCAGATACAGCTCAAACAAGAAGGCATGGATGACCACCAAACTCTTAAATAAATGATTGCTTTCCTTGAACATGTATATGAGAAGCCAGAAATAGCATATTTTCTTATTTTTAGATAACTGTACTGTGCACATTAATGCACCACCTTTATCAAATGTAAAAACTTAATTTTTTATTCCTCCAAACTCAATCTTAAAACATCAGCCACTCGAACAAGGCAGTATACATAATTTTAAAGCTTTTTATCAGCATGAGAATTGTTAAAAGTGCTTAGGATAACCTCAAAAATCAACAGAATGTAACTATTTCTATTTTAAAGGCTTTGATCATGTTTGACAAGGCTCTGAGAGCTGTCACTCCTTTGACAATTCACAACTCTTTTAAAAAGTCAGGCTTCCCAACGCCAAATCTGGTTGGTGTGCATGATGCACTTATGGAATGTAATGGGAACTCTTCCATTATATTTCCATGATGTTTGACATGGACATCACTGTATGGAGAGCTCTTTCTGAGACTGAAATTATGGTTTTGGACCAACATAACACAGAAAGTGATGAAAACGAATTGGAAAAGTCCACTTCGATAAGTCTGACAAAAGCTAGTGTCACTAAACAATCTATGAAACTTTTTCCTTCAAAATCATGTTGCTACAGATGTTTTTCAAGCTTTATTTATTCTAGAAAAATCTATTGACAAAGTTAGATTAAATGTCACAAAACAAAAAAATGTCGACAGATTTTTTTGTCAAAAAAGATTAATTATGTACAGTATGTATTCTTTTGATACACGACTTTTGACTTTTGTGTATACTATATATACTGTATAATATGTACTTTTTAAAAATACTTTAGAATAATTTTATACATATGTACAATTATTGCTTTATTGTTTAGTTTCAAATTTAAGTGTATTAGAAAAAAATTCTCTGAGTATTTTGGGAATTTTTTCCTACCCTCTTGATAATTTTAAGTTTTTCATTGTGGTGCCTTCAATTTCAAGTTATTGAGAATTGACTGTATCTCTATTGAAAGCTGAAGAAGAGTCTGCATTGGAGGTAAATCACCAACCTTGGGGAGGAAAAAAACTCTTGGATGTCCCAGCAGAAATAAGACTGCCAGGAGCACTAAAGGAAAACAAAACTGACCATATTATAGTTTGGAATGAAAGAAATGTAAGACACAAGATTTGCAAATGCCGTTTGATCTACATGTACAAAAAATGTCAAGCTCACTTTCCCACAGAGTTTTTCAAAAATTCATGAGTGATGCCATCAACTTGAAGTGTCATTATGTCAGTTTTTTTCATATAATCAAGGCCATTCATTCTGAGCAAATAAAAGTATGAGATCGAAATAATAGAAATTATAAATTTTTTTACCAGGAAACTGTCAATGTTGCCCCATTACAACATTATGTGAGGTGAAAATGACAACACATACTGTTATACATAATATATATATATTTATAACGTTATTTTAATTACTTTAAACCAAAATGATGGCAAAATACCACATTCTTTTACAATTTTTATTTTTGAAGGGGATAAAAATAGTTTTATTTTCATATGTTATATGATGCCATATTTAAGCTCTGAATGTGTGTTTGATGATTTCTTGGCTTGATTGCATGGACCTTGTTCTCTTCAGACTTTTACAAGCTTATCATCTGATTGCAGGTCAAATCTAGATTTATTCATGAACAGGACATTGTGGAAATGTCAGTAGGATTCAGATTGTGAAAACATGTGTTTTAAAATCTATTGTTCCAACAAGTTAAAATATTATTTTAGAATAGATCTGAGTTTTGTGGGTGTGTGTAAAATTCCTTTTGGTGATTACAAATAAAATAGAAATTGAAAATATTATTAAATGTAACAAAATTCCCTCTTTGTGCCATCATATTAATCTTAAAACCATCAATGGAATTGCAGAGATTTATACATAATTTCACTTCAGGAATATTATGAAATTCAAATTTTTTCAAAAAATCAAACTGAAATCTTCACAATAGTTTAATCTTACTCCTTTGGATTGGATGGTTATTAAAATACAAACACAAGGTAATTGGAAGTATAGAAATATAGTGTCTTCATATGAATTCTTTGATTCATAGTAGTGGCAAATACAGTTTTACCAAAAAACATTTCAAGTAATAACCCTTGAATTTCCAGACATAGCTTTCAAGACTGAAATAGCCGAGAGAAATTACTGAATGACCAATGTCAAGCAAAAAATTTCATCTTTGATTTACTGTCCTTCCCTCAACGTGTCAGTCAGCATTCATTAGTTTCTATTCATTTGCTTCCAATCATGGGATTATATTTATTCAATGATATTCATGCACTTTATGAAACTCATAAGCACTTTAAATCAGCATTTAAATTCATCCTTCGAATTCTTCAAAATACTGCATCATTAACCCTTTCAGGATGGGGCGATTTTCTGCAAGCCGCTCCCTTGGAATGAAGGACTACTCCCTTCAGGACGGGGCATTTTTGTCACTAAGCCTAACTTAAGAAAAAAATGCATAAATAATAAAATTTCAGTCCTAATGTCATAATTTTTGGTATCACTTTAGATTACACAAGTTGTCAGTTACATTAAAACTAGAATGTAATAACGTTTTTCCTTTAACTTACATGAAATTATATAAGAAGATATGATTTACCTTCGGAAATAAATTTCGTAAGCACTATTCATTTTTCTCCAAAATTTTCATTGAAAAAACACATTAATGCACTTTCAAATTAATAAAAAAAAACACGACAAAGATTATTTACAAAAAGAAATAGCAAAATTAAAATTAAGATTGAGTCTGGAAAATCTCGAAGCATGTAAAAATGCAAAGTCCTACATTGTATGATTTGCAAGCATAAAATGTTTGTTACGTTTTTTTTTTTTACACACGGTTTGTGACTATACAAAGGCAACTTGGCTTTTTTCACCTTTTTTGTTTATATTAAGGTTAGGAAAATGCCTTCAAAACAATCAAATAATAACCTGAAGTCAATGTTTTTGAAATAAGAAAAGTACACAAAATATATCTGAAAACAAAATCTTAAGCAGAACTGACGCTAAAACACTGCACACTGTAGTAAAAAAAAATAAGAAAAAAGTATTCGATGAGTTATTAGAAATGTGAATGTTTCATCTCAAGAGGAAAGTTTGAGCCGAACTCTGTTGACCTTTCAATTACCCTCTACTCAGCTGATGTGCAAAATATCAAATCCAGGCAGAACATAAGCTAACTGAAGGTCAGGTTACTCTAGCTACATTCGATTTCAATAAAATGGACATAGGGTGCCATCTAGGGATCATTAAAAAATGTTCCAGCTGAAAATGCACATTTACACCGCCCGGCCGTGAGATGTGTCCGTGAAGAATGCATATTTGCATCACCCATCACGAAGGGGTTAATGATTAATTCGATATGTTTAGGCAGTTCACTCTGATTGGTTGTAACACATATTTGCCATATACTACCCTTTATATCTGCAGTAATTTTAAACAACTCAAAAATTTTGACCTTTGTAAGCCGGTGAGTGTATAATTTCCATAGAAAAATTTACTTCCATAATAAGTATCCAAACTGGCTACAAATTATACCACGTAACAAACATGAAATCAATAGCTTTTACAGACTTACCTTTAACAGGTACAAATAAAGCATTCTTATTCTTTTCGGTTGCTTCTTTCACAGGCTCTGATGTAACTATTTTAAATGGATCCTCGTGCTACAAAAAGAAAGAAGCGACAGTAAACAAAAAGTATAAAAGTAAACAAGCATAAAATTTTCACAGATTTCATACACAGAAACTTTCAAATATATAAAGTTTAGAAATTTCTAATTATTTCCTTATTAGAAAAATATTTTTAGCTAAAAAAAACTAGATAAAGTAAAAAAAAAAGTTATTTGATATGCAGTATCTAACTATGCATTTAAAATTTTCTGGTTCATTTAAATGTTTGATACATTATGTGCATTTTAATCCAATAGCTTAGTAAACTGATGCAATTACTTAGATGACTCATCCTATTGCCAAAAGTTCTGAGCTAGGTAAGAACTAGAAGTATTACTATATATGAGAGTTGATCAGAAAAAAGGTTATAAGCAGCATTTGAAAACACATATTGTGGAGCAATTTTGTTTTCGCAAAGGGGAGACAAATGGTGCTAATTGTCATACAGATAGGGTAGGTAGTGAAAGTTCCCAGATAGTTCAAGACGACTGAAATGGCAAGACGCTAAGGAAATTGGTCTCGTTTGGAAGTGAGAGCCATGATTCAATTTTTATGGTTAAAGAATGTATCCACATCTAACATTCACAGTCAAATTGTGGTTTATGGTAAAGAAGCAATGAGCAGACAACATATAGCAAAATGGCATCACTCTTTTCAATCAGGCAGACAGGATGTTGAAAAACGCAATATGGCAGGGAACGGCCGCCCAAGTTCTTTAATGATAGAAATCAACACAGTACGAATTGAAGAAATGATTCAAAATGATCGATGGGTAACTTGAGTGAAATTTCGTCGGAGCTGGGACTGAGCTATGATAGTGGGCAGTATATTATTTCCAATATGCTGTGATATTCAAAGACAGTGCTGTGAAAACATCAGCTGAGACCTGGCTCAATGAACAGGGACATGATTTCTACCAAGATGGGTTAAGCAAGTTAGTTCTGCATTCTGATAAATGACTAAAGACTTGGTGATTATGTCAAAATGTGATAGGCATGTATGCCTCTTAATTCCCTTTTGTATTTTCTGTCTATTGTTAATAAATATTTCTTTATTCAACTTGTAACCCTTTTTTCTGATCACCCTTTGTACATTTTATTATTACTTTAAATGGTTATTTCAACTTTAATGCTGTAAGTTGTTTGGGGAAAATTTATCATCCATAGAATAGGAAAAACAAAAATGTTTTGTAGTTAAAATGGAACAAAAGTTATAGATGTTTAATTTTATTAATTATCCAAAATGTGTGTGTGATGGTTATTGTGTTATATATGTTACAGTTGAAGTGTATAATTCAGTTATTTCATGGAATAACTAGGTACTTCACAAAATAACTAGACAAGTCAGTCAACCTATATAATTGTTGAAAAATTTCATTCTTTATCTAGTTATTTTATGAAACAACTAATGATAGACTGTTAAAGTGAAAAATAAACAATTTTAAAATTATTTTATAAATTAGTTGACCATAAATAGCTAAACTCTCTCAAAAAAATAAATTTTATCCCTATTGCAGATGATTAATTGATAAATAATAAGGAAAAGCCGATCATATAATTTATTATTGCTCATATTGCTAACAATAGTTAAATAGAAAGAAAAAAAGAATATGTGTTGCAGAAATAATTATATTTAAATATTATCAAAAAAATACTTGCTAAGAAAAACAGTTGCTTCTTAAAAGCATTGTGTAAACTTTTTCAAACAAAATTGTAAGAGTATTAATTTAAATTTTATGTGAAATACTTTTATTTTATTTTTCATTATTTATTAGAGCAAGGCTTGCTGTGATGACACTTCAAAATTGGTTCCAAATTTACTAAAAGCAACTAGAACCAGTTCAAAGAACTTTCGAGTACCCTATTTCATACTTCAATGATTAAAAAATCTTTATTCTATAGAGAGATTACCCAGTTAAATCATTGTATTCAAACATTTTAAATACTTTGACTGACTTGTCTAGTTATTTTATAAAATACCTAGTTAACGAATTTCACACTTTAAGGGTAACATATATATAATTTGGTTTGATCCATTTCATTGCCCTTCCTAGAATTTGGTCCATCAGGAGGGCATTTAATGTTCTAATGACTCTCAGTACACAAGCAGAAAAAAAGTTTGCACATCCACAAAAATTACTAATGTGACTGATCATTATAATAAAAACGCTGCACTATAATATACAAATTCTTTCTAGAAACGGATTATTTAAAAGAAACAACAGAAAAGAAAATTTAATGAAGAGATCATAAAATGTGAGACAAAAGTCAATATTACTAAATGTTTTTAAATCTCATAAATTTTGAATTTAACACACTTTATTTTTTGTCTACTCCCCTTTCCTTAATTCTTATAATAAAAGAAATTGGTTATTTTTAATAACCTAAACAGATGTCTTTCCACATAAACATATATTTCCACATCCATATTATTCCTTATTTTATTCCTAATAACACATCTACAAATTCTTTCATGCTAACTGATTTTATACATTTTCTTCCAACTTCCACATAAAGAGTATCAAGATTTCTCAAAATATGTATGTGATCAACATTGTGATCACATTACTTCATGTACTATTCAAAAATTTTAATATTTGTATATTTCTCTGAAAAAATAATTAAAAAAAAAAAGCTAATTTACTGTCAAAAGTATTTTAGCATATAACATTTTAAAAATATTTAGAAATATTTCTTAAGGGTTGAGAATATAGTATAGATGAGACCACAGTAATAAATATTTCCACGTTCAAATACTCTGGTTTTATAATCTTATGCAATAAAGCTACAAGAAATTCTTGAAAAAGTTAATTTAGTCAAATATGTACATAAAAGGGATGATGTCAGGAATAGTACTTTCACTTCATTTAGCATTGACAATTATCAGAAATCATGAAATTTGTAAAGAGGGAATTAAATAAAGAGGTTAGAAATAATAAAGGAGACAAATTTTAGGGATTCATTTATACTGAAACACTTTAAAAAATTTAAAAAAGGAGGCGTGAAATATTATAATTTTAAATAGGAAAAATATTAAATCTGAACTCAGGTTAAAGTAACATGTTCTTTACACATTAAATATGTTTCTATTTACACTAAATTTCAATTAAATATGTTATTTAAAAATTATACAGTTCAATTCTTTGGATTCATTTAGTTGCTCCCCTTTCCTGACTGATAACCACATTAAAACGAAGAAAAATAGCAATTCTTTTCCACAACTGAATACCAGTAAAACTTCATGATAAACATAATAGAATGAATTAAGATGAATATTAGGTTTTGTTTTCATCTTATAAAAGAGCAGGACAAAATTTGGAACATTTTCAGATGAAAAATGTAACATTTCAATACACAGCCAGAATCTCACTATAGTTAAACAGAGAGAGAGAGAGAGAGAGATAATGTATTATTAGTTAAAGTAAACATATCAACTGCTCTCAATTGAATTCCTATTTAGCTAATCGTATTTTAGATGCTTATACTAAGTTTCTGAAAAAGAGAAAATCCATTTGGAGTGAATTGAAATTTCCTTCCTGTAGATTGCATCCCCCTTCAGTGTTTTTTTAAGGTAATTTTATATATTCACACACACATGCCCTGCCATTTTTAGAAATTAGCTACATACACTTTCACACTTGACTAAACTACATACACTCCACAACTGAAGCTATAACTTTAAAAATTCAAAACAATGGTGTGTTGCAACTATGCATGTGTTGTCTGATGTATCATCCTACCTCCAGCTATTGTTTTCATATTCATATAAACACTTCAAACTGAAAGTCAATTTACCATCTCAGTAGTATCAAGGAAAAAAAAAATCTGTTAAAGAAAATGTATTCCACAAAAAGAAAAACATTTTCAACAGAAGATAAAATAAAAATAATCAAACGTTTTGAAGATGTAGTTAATTAATCAGTGATATGCAAGGAATTTCCCTTACCAAAATCTACAATTTCCAACATTTGGAAGAAAAAAAAACCCAATTGCACCACTATTGTTTATAAAGAAACTAAGAAGGAAAATGTGAAAATTATTTTAAAATTATTCACCATAAAATCTTTCTGTCAGTTAAACAAAGCAAATGAGTTTGATGAAAATTTTGAAGAAAAGAGTTCTATAAGCTCTAATGGTTGGTTGAATAAAATGAGAAAATAAAAAAAAACATTTTATATGCAAAAGTTTTAGATGCACTGGGGGAAAGCTGTTAAAAATTAAGAGTAACTGTTCTCATGAGAGCAAAAATAACAGATTTGAAAAAAGAAAAATAACCTTGATAGGTCACTTTTAAAATCATAAATAATTTTAAAATGTTAAAAAGCTACTCAAAAAGCTTGAATATGTGTTCAAAAAAGAGCTCCATCGATATGACAGCAAACTCTAAAAAAAAAAAAATGTAAAAAATTGTACTCGTAATTCACAATTGCACTGCCTAACCTTGCTTTAAAAAAAAAAGCCTTACCTGCATCAAGACTTTTTAAACCACTCAACACAATTTCATCATTATCATCATTGACTCAACAGCCCCAGGTGGGCCTTAGCCTTCTCCAGAATATTTTTCCAAGCAGTTCACCTTGTTACCAACTCCATAACCTTATGGTTTTGAAACCGGTGTTAATGGAGTCCAGCCATCAAAGTCTTGGTCGTCCCCCTAGTTCTACTACCAATAGGTTTATGTTTGAAGATCTTATATGTTAGGCATATATGTATTCAAGGCCCACACCCCCAGTCCAGGTTCTCCTCCTGGGCTGGGCAAGGTCGACTCAGCCTTTCATCCCTACTGCAGTAGGTTGATAAATGAATACCAAGCTTACTTGGGCACTTACTGGGGGTCTTTCTTTAGACTGACCACCTGATCAGGACATCTGCTCATGCACCTAAGCGCCCAGTGGTCACATATACAGAGAGGGGCACAGTAGGGCCTGGCCCTCATGGGCTGCTGCGCCACTGAGTTTGAGTTTTACATATTTATCCAAGCAGCATTATGTATATTACTAGAGTCAAAAAGTTCCTGGGACGGGTGGACAGGGACCAGAGTAAATGTAGATATACATTCCCACGGGTGTATGCTGAAGGAGAAATAGCTATTTTGGTGGTTGGTAGAACAAATAAGGAAAACACACAACCATCTGGAATTAATTTCTGGTACTGTTGGTATTAGCTGCAGATAATTTCTGACAAAGTGAATTTTCCATTCATCAGATTTTGAAATGTCGTTTTTGGAACAGCGTGCAAACATCAAATTCTGCAGTTTTCTTGAGAAATCATTTTCTGAAACACCCAAGATCCTGAAGCATGCAGAAACGATGCTATAAAAAAAAGGCTGTGCACAAATGGCATAAGCGTTTTTGTGAAGGTCGCACAAACATCGAAGATGACTGACTTGATGACTGGGTGCTCCTCTTCTTCTACCACAGGTGAGAATGTTGAACGCGTTTGAGAAATTGTGTATGCAGACAGACGAATAACCATTGTTGCTATTGTCTCTGAACTTGGAATTTCACGACAACATTCACAGCTCTCTTCCTGATGTTTTGAAAATGAACAACATCAGGTTTTTTTGCACATAGTTCCAAAAATGGTATCACCTGAACAAAAAGAAATGAGAGAGAACATGCCTGGGGATTTGATTGATGTGGCTGATGAAGATGACAGCTACTTGAAAAAAATCGTGACAGGTCAATGAACAACCCTCAGACAAAATATCAGTTCAGTGATTGGAACATAAAGACAAAGGAGAAACTTTGCTTGGGTAAAAGCTGAGGGGAAATGCAACGAAGCAACTGAAGGTCCTCTCAAAAAATGGAATTAAGCAAGGAGTAGTGTTTTAAACAGTTATACAAACACTGGAACAATTGTGTGGATGCAGAACGACAGTACTTAGAAGTCTAAAAAGATTAAATTACCATTCTATTTTTTAATAATTTGTAATTGACCTATTCCAGGAACCTTTTGATCCTACCATGTATATGTATCCAAGCAGCATTATATGTATATGTATCTAAGCGGCATATACGCCCTACAAATATAATTCTACTTAATTTGATGAATTTCATTACACATAAATGTCCTCATAATTTTTGTAAATTTCAACATTTGTTCTATAAATCTTTAATTCCACTAAAAATGGTTCCCAGGATCTTTCTCTCACAAATGGCAATATTTGTTCCTTCTTTCTTTTAGAGGGTCCGAAGCATAGGTCATGACTAGATGTATAATATTTTTTTATAGTAGTAAGTTTGTATCTCTCTTTGCATATGATTATCTAAAGAAGGCACAAAGACTGTTTAAACATCTACTTTTTGACAGTATTTGCTTTTTAACTTCAATAATATTATTATCAGAGTCAATAAGAATCTAGATAAAAAATTTTGCATTGTTTTTCAAATCTATATGTATCAACTTCAAAGAATGGTTGAATTGAGTTATCTTTAATAGAAACTATATATTTTGTGTTTTTTCCTATTTTTATATTAAGGTTAAATTTCTTAGCCGACTTTTCGAATGCACCCTTTACAATACAGCTTCTAAGCTTCAAATAATGGATCACATATTATTTGCAGCCTGGAATCTTACTATAGAAAGCAGTCAGTTCAGTGTGTTTCAGAATGCTGTTAAATTTAGAACTTCTAACAAAAATTCTTACATTGAACTCTGGATAGATAATGTTTACAGATAATTCACTACAACGAGGTTAAATGATTACTAATTTTTATTTAAATCAATTTTTTTATCATCTTTACTATAATGGCAAAAAGATCAACTTTAATTGTTAAAACATGAAAAAAATTATGTTTAATTTTTCTAATTCTTAAAAATGTGGAATAAAAATTGGTATCATACACACCTGCATTTCCTAAGAAAGTGTTCTTTGACTCAGAGTGCCTTAGCCCTTAATAATTTTTTAGAATAAATGTAATAAATGCCTTTAGAAATGCATTTTATTAAAACTTTATGCAAAAAGGTATTACCTGCAGATGTGTTTTTTGATGCAGATGTTCTATCACTTTTGGAATTGATGCAAATTTTTCATTGCACTCTGCACACCAATGATCTGCCATATCAAAACACACGTAAGAAACAAGTGTATTCTCTATTTGCTTTTGAGTTTTCTAATAATCAAAAGGAAAACTTATTACTATACAGAGCCTTATTGAAATGATACAATAAATTAAAACACTACAATTTAAAAATTTACATACCTCTGAACTAGGCAATATAAACTGCAAAAATTTAGGATTGATCTTCGATTGCAGTTTTTTCACGTCTGCATTGAGTCGCTTAGCTTTTTCAATATAACTATTTAATTTCTCATTTGCGTTCTCAAATGATTTAGCACAGCAACTTAGAAGAAATTTATATTCAGTGTTACTTTTTACTTTACTTTCCATTTCCATTTTTAAATTTCTAATTTCAACAGTGTGATCAGAAGTATTTCTCAATGTTTTTAGCATGATGTCTCTTTCTTTTAACAAATTCCTGTATCTTTGCACCAACCCTCCCTTTCTCTCAATACTGTCCTTCTGCATATGAGATGTTTTGTTCTTCAATTTTGCAGTAGATGGTTTGCTTTTAGACAGTTCAGGAGGATCTTCTTGATATTGTGACTGAGTAGTTTCACTTTTAGGTAAGTTCCTCAATACTGACATCCTAAATTGTACTTTGTTCTTCAATTTTGCAGTAGTAGATTGGTTTGTAGACCAATCAGGAGGATCTTCTTGAGATTGTGACTGAGTAGCTTCACTTTTAGGTAAGTTAATATTTTCAACTGAGTTTGCTATAGGAATTGGTTTCAGGCATCGATGAATATTTGAAGCTTTTGAAGTACTTGTGGGCATTGGAGGATAGGTAAAAGGAGTTGTAGTAGACACAGGTGGTGGAACCATAGGACTGTAGAATATATCAGGAGGTAATGGAAGGACAGAAGGAGTTTCATATGAATATTGTGGATACATATGAGGTAAAATTGGTACAGTTTGTTGAGGATAGGATATTCCATATTGAAGAGTATTTGGTATATTCAACTGTGGAGATGCAGAAACTGGGACTGGAGGCCTTGTTGTAGCAGCCCAAGAAGTAATAGTTGCAACATTTAAGTCTTTATCATTTGTAGAAAACCCAGTCTGTTTAGAAAAATATTAAAATTTGGTTAGTACAATTCAATATTTCAAAACATTTGGCCTAAATGAAAAAATATACTTATTATCTAAATATATATTTGTTCACAGTAGCATAATGAAAGACATTTGCCCCCCCCCCCCCCAAAGGCAGGTTTTGGGCCTCCAAGTTGGATTTTACAAAGGGTAAGTACTTGGTGACAGTCAGGCTTTGGGCCCCCCTTGATGTGGGGGTGTATGTTATGCCACTGTTTGTTTAATACATATATTATATATGAATATTGAAAAATTAATGATTCATATTATTTTACTTTAAACTATTAGGTGTAATTTTTAAAATATAAATACATATTTTATACTTACATCTGCTTTTGGTAAATCCAGCTGTATTTCAGATTTATTTAGACTCTGTACAGTTACTGATGAATTTGAAATTATTTTAAATGTATTCATATTATTTTCACTTGAATGCAATGGATTTTGAAATACTCCTTCAGTATCATCTATCTTACCCCTTTTAAATGCAATTTCATCAGAATTTTTAGATATAGTTTCACTAAGGGAACCAGTATGTCCCCCTAGTTTTTCTTCTAAGGAATTAACTACTTTCCTCACGGAGGAACTCGTGGGCTTATCTGTTAATTCATCACAAACTAAGACATGAGTACGTTTGAGTGCATTTTTTGTAATAGGCTCAGGACTTGTATTACCCTTAAGTCTGGAACATTTTTCACTGCTTGGATATTGAACAGGGCTTTGATCCTGAGGGGAATAAGACCGTTTTTCCAGTGATGAATGTCTAGGACTTCTACCTCTAGAATGATATCGGTTCCGTCGTCGTGGGCTCCGTTCTCTGGATCGAGATGAATGTCCAGGACTTCCTCGATCAGGACTTTCCCTAGAATGATATCTGGGACTGTGGTCCCGTGGCCTATACCTGGAAGAATCATGTGATCGATGAGGACTGCGATCATGATCTCGATAATAGGGACTGTAGTCTCGACTACGATATCTGTGACCCGGAGATCTTCGTCTTATGCTTTCTGGCGATCTACCTCTCGAACCACAGCTTAGTGACATGAGCTTTTCAGGAGATCTTTGCTTACGAGATTTATCTCCTTGTTTCACAGAATATTTATCAGATACAACATTTGAAATTTGTTCTTTTTTATTTGTTTCCAAGCTGTGTTTAAATATAGAACGAATATCATTATTTAGGTTTACAGAGTCTGCTTCATCCTTATGATCTAAACTTGCAATTTTGGTTATATTATTTTTCAATTCATTGCAAGCAACCCTGCGAGTTTCTGTGGTTTTGGACTGGAGTACTTCATTAATTGATTGAAAATTTTTCATTCTAACATTATTGTAAGATGATGGCTGGTTCTCCAATTTTGAGGGACTATTCACATGAACAGTCCTCCTGGTAGAGATTTTATCTTGTTCCAAATTAATTAATAATTTGGGAAAGTTCACAGATTCCTTGGATGCAGATTTATTCACAGATTCTTCATGCTCATAAGAATATTTAGTTTTATCCACAACATTCTCATAATTCATTTTATCTTGATAAATTGATCCATTTTTGGCTGCTCTATCATTATTTGGTTGTTTTTTTAATAAATTAGAAGATATATGTGTATTTTTATTATCTGAAAGAAATGTAAAAAAATTAGGAGGAGATAAACTATTATTTGCATAAGATGCAAATGCAGTCGGAGTTGTTTTCAAAAGCTCAAAAGAAGCTTCTGGATATTGACCTTGTCTTGTTTTTTCTTGAGATTTATAATATAGCATTGAAAGTTTATTATAATCATTGCTATTTTGCTCTAATGGACTATAACAATGTGTTTCAGAATCTACTTTATATTGCTTGGAAATGAGTGATGGTTCCTTTTCACATGGTTTCACTGTATTTATGTTAACAGATGAATTAACAGTACCATCCTTAATGTCCCATCCAGAAGCCTTTTTCCATGTACTAATGTTCGATTTCCCCTCAACACTGCTAAGAGGATTTCCAAAATTAGGTGCTTCTATGCCCTGTAACTCATCATCACTCATATAAGCATCTGTTGAATTTGTCTGAGTATTAAAATCTACACCTTGATTGAAAGAAGCAATGTCAGGAAGAATGTTAGCCTCTCCATATAAAAATTCATCCTCATCTTCAACAGTATTTAAATTTAAATCCATAATAGATTTGAAAGTAGTAGACTGTTCTGTATTGGTGTTTTTGTATGACAATGACATTTCATTCTGCAAATCAACAGAAGATTGAGATGCAGGACTGTGAGGTAAAACGTTATGAGCCCTCATTGACTGAAAAGGAGATGTCAACAATTTCTTCTGGGAACTGTGGGACTTAAAATTTCCATAGTCTTGAAGAGCAGCTAAACTAGAAGAAAATGGAGTAGTATCTAATAAGCCAAGGTTAGATTTAGCTGCCATAGCCTGGGCATACAAATCAGCATTGATATTATGTGATTTAACACCACTTTTAAAAGAACTAGAAGGAATTGAACTTTCAGCATCAGCAAAAATAGGCATATTGGCTTCATTTACAAAAGAATAGTTCTTTTCTTTGTCATGAGGATTTACCTGAAATTAAATAACATTACTATTATTCATTTATAGAAACATGATTTAATAAAAAAAATTACTAATTATCCCAGTTTTGTAGACAAAACGAAAAACAGATGACATTACCTATTTTATCTTAAACATAATTTTTTAAAAAATTGTACACACAAATGATGTGATTTTTCTCTACCAAAACAAAAGAACAGTATAATTCTGCTTTCACCATATCAAAAAAATATAACAGACTATTTATTTCAAATGCCTATTTTTGTCTATTTAGACAGAGCAGATAGAACTATTCTTGGCTATTGAAGATCAAAGTAAATAATTCAAAAAGGAAACATTTTAATGAAAGACAAAAATTAATCTCAGGCATACTAAAGAGCCTTATCAGATTACCAAAGAACAATACTTCAGATGCACCTCCTAAAAAACAAAAATTGAGCAAATTCCAAAATTCAATTTATTTTTCAATAATGATTACACTATTTAAAAAAATATTCAAGAATAAATATGTAAGATTGATTATGATGCTTGTGGATTGATTAAAATTTATTCTCTGTTGAGTATATAGCATGGAAATGTCAAATCAATTGAAAAATTTTGTATAGATCTATATAGATCTTAACATTACAATAGAAGGAATATAATATGTACAATTGCAAATGAAGAAATAGCTCTTAATAGGACAATGAAAACTAAAACTAAGATTTTATTATCAAAACATACATGTAATGCATAAAACACATAATTATTTTTAAACATTTTATGGTGAAATTACATGTTAGTCACATATATCAATTAGTGTATGTAAAACTATGCTGCTTGTATTTTTTTAGCTACTCAACTTGAATTTATTGGATGCATTATACGTAAAAGTATTCAATTTTTAACAAGAGGTGGTTTTTTTTTGTAGTTTTATGTGTTTTTGTAGATGAATAAATCAATGAAACATGGAGAGGTTAAAACAATTCACAAAAAAGGTCCATTTTATATATATAATTTAAACCAAAATTTAAACCACACAAAGAATTTCCTATTTGAAATTACAACAAAATGAAAGTACTTTATGACAGTAGTCTAAATATATTTTAATAACAATTGGGAGAAGAGAGAATCACATAGAAAATTAAGGCAAATAAATGAAATAAACTGTAAAAAACTAAATCAAACCACACCAAACAATGAGAAAATGTCACTAGAGGTAATTGATAAATAATAAAAAAAAACTTTAAAGCTTATTTTGAAATTGATAAGTGTAAAAAAGGGCACGGTATAAAATAACTGACAAAAAATTTCTGTTGAAAGACTGTTCAACAGTACATAAAATTTAAGAAGAGAGTCCAATTTCTCATTCAAATAGGAAATATATATATATATTCTATCCTTCATGTTCCTTTTAGTACTTGAAAACAATGCCATTTTCTGTTAGATTTATTCATTTGAGAAATACACAGAAATAGATCAAATATACATGATATGTATGTGAATGTGTGTGACATTTCAAGAAAATTTTTGAAATAATGTATTAATATTTTAAAACCAGAGGCGAAGTGTGGGCTTTCACCACCTGGGGCTGACCAGAAATTTGCCGCCTCTCTATTCTAATTATTAGTAAAAAAAAAAAGCAGCTTTAATTTTTTTTTTAATTAAAAATGCACTTTTTGTGTTTTTTTCATAGCAAAATCTTTTATACAATTGTCAATATCAATGTGTATGTCATGTTAAATTACCAGAATAGCTAAATTTGTTAGCCTTAACATAGACATAGTCGATCTGAGATAATTTTAGCTTAAAGAAGCTTTTCTCACACAACTGACATTACGGATGGCAGACGTTAAAAAAATTCTCAACATAATGACAATGTTTGGTAAGCCATTTTCAAGTTTGAACTCAATAATATATTTTAATAAACCCAGAGAGCCAGACCTAATGAGTTCTTTTTTTACAGCCTGGGTCTGTTGCAGTAAGGAAAGATTGTAGATATACATGCTCAAGTTGGAATTCTTCTTTATTAATGTCTTGAGGAGCTTGATCTAAGTTAAGTTCATCCATGCTCAATATCACTTCAGGCCATAAAAATGCATATTTTTGCACTACATTCTGCAACTGTTGGAATCTTTCACAAATTTCAGCAGTTACTCTAATGAAGAAACATTGTTCACCTTAAGTCATCTTCGTACGATAACTGAACATATTTACTTCCATTGCCAAATATATGCTTCCTCCTGATTCGTCTTGGGGATTCAGAAGAAATTTCAAGCACTTCACATAAATTTTTAGTATATATTTAAGTGTCATTCACGAATTCCTCTCGTTTTGCTTCTAATATGGTCTGTAAAGCACATATTTTTTTAGCACATTGATGGATATTTAGTCCCTCTGTTTGCAGATAATTTTGAGCATCATTGACTTCACACAGTACCTGTTACCAGAAGCCTCAGTAACATAAAAACGAATGCGATTGCATAGCGACTAATAAACTTCCTGCATTTGAGTGTCACTCTTTTCCGTTAGTTTCGTCGTGTGGGCGCAATATGGAGTTTTGAATATTTTTTCAATTTAAATATTGCGGTGCTTGCCACCACCCTTTTTCCTATGCCGCCTAGAATAAAGGTATTTTGATGAATTTTCTCACAAAAACTTCTTTTTTGAATGGACTAGATTTATAAAAACTCATAGTCTAAGGTAAATTTAAAGGCATGTATATAGTAACATACAAGAAAGCAATGATTTTACAATAGAGATACTTTTATACAAAATATAACGAAATTGCTCACCTTTCGGGTTATATCTATAAAAAAATTACTATAAGCATACAGATGGTAAATTTAAAAAGACATAGGTAACAAAAAATCAAGTACTTTTCCATTTCGCCCGCACAGGCAATAAAGTCGCCAAACGGAATATTCCTGCTGGTAACCTCTTTCCATCACATTTTCAAAACACGTCATTCTTTTCTTATTAGTAACGTCTTTTTCCTAATATATCAAAACTGGATGAAAAACCAATGAGAACTATTAATTAATGTTTTTTATGTATATATTGTGTGCTGTCACCAATAAATCCAATTTGACGAGATTCGCACAGATAAAATGGTAAATTACCAAAAAAACTTTTACAATGACTGCAATGTTCTGGATCATTATTAGGTGCTTCATTTATTATTGTAAGCATACAAAGAAATAATTCAATAAGATATTTATACAAAAATTTATTTTGATAATTATTAACTAAATTCATCAAAAACTAGTTTTGTTATGCCTGTTTACATCAGCAATTTTTAAAACTTCTCCATTAATTGAGAAATCAGTTTTACAATATATCAACATGAAATAGTATAAAAATGAAAGATACTGTCAAAAAATATTGTGCATAAGGGAAAGTTTTGTTGTTTTTTAACGTGTGCACTTTTATACATTGTCGATCCTTATCAAGAATTCGGATCTAACTGAAACCAGTTTAAACAGTTAGAGAAGGAAACTATTAATGATTTATACACATTTTTCCCCATTTTAATCAGTTTTTAAAACTTATAAAACTGTCAACATAAGTGAAGAAAAAGTGCACTTAAGACACTGCATGTTGTTCCATAAAGGGCATAACACGAAAGAGGCAAAAAGAAACTTGTGTCATGTGTTTGGAGAGAAAGCAGTAACAGCTCAAACATGGCAAAGATGGTTTGTGAAATTTTTCTTGGGTGATTTATCTTTGAAAGATGAATACAGATCAGGAAGGCCATCAGATGTCAAAGACGAAGTGCAACACATTATGATCAGAACAAATTATAACTTAACTTCCACAGAAATGAGCTTGAAGCTTTTAATTCATCATACTTCTGCTATGGATTACATTAAAAGACTTGGTTTCATGTCCAAACTGTTTGGGTGCCACACAAATAAAGCGAAAAAATTTGACAGAATTTCGATATGTTCTTCAAATCTTGCTCATCACAAAAGGGGACTGTTTTTTAGACCACTTGGATAGTGTATAAACACTTGGTTAGAAAAAAAAAGCATATTTGTTCAAAGGGGAGACACCACGATCCCCATCGAAAGCTGGTGTGGATCAGAAGGTTATGTTGTGCTGTTTGTGATATATGTATAGCAAGGGTATAGTGCACTGTAAGTTGCTGAAAAAAAAATGAAACAGTCATTACTGTTTGCAACTTGAGTTTTGAATAATGAAATTGAACATAAATGTCCATCTTTGGCCAACAGAAAGGGCGATTCTTCATCACGATAATCTAGGAGTAAAAGCATGATGAAAGGCTGAAAAGCATAAATTTTATACAGAAAGCATAAAAGTTGGCAGGTATATGCTAATATAATTGACCTAATTGATAATATACACTGTCAACTGATCTATAGCCAAATAAATATTTTTCAATATTATAAAATTACAAAAAAATTAAGGGGTCTGCAAAAAGATGTACATAAGAAAGCATCAAAATATGCTATAAGAGTGTAATGATTTTTGAGGACAAAATAAAAAAAAAAAACACTTTAATAATCCTTTAATTAATTACTGTAACAAACAAACACGACATTCAAAAATTAGTTGCATAGACAAAAGGAGGAAGGCAGTCTGTTAAGAAACACCTATCAAGAACAAACAATGCACACTCTTATTTTGATTTAAATACAAAAAAGCTACACTGTGCACTTTCTGGAACTCAATCATCTACATAGTTATTAGATACTAAAAGCATAATTTTTTTACACAAGATGTTAATATTTTCATCACGTTTTAAAGAAAACTATGCTAACAATTAGTTTTATAGTTTAGAATACAGAAACAGAAAACACTACGCATATATAATTAGCAATTTAATTACAAAAAACTTTAAAGAAATATGGGTTCAAGTGTAGTATGGGGGGGGGGGGGGCTTTGAATTTAACGATTTTTCTTCGGATTTGGCGAATTTTTTCTAAATGTCATGGTGAGATATCGAATTCATTCTGAAATAAATAATAAATAATTCCGAAAAAAGTACCTTGGTGACTGGTTTTAGTCACCAAAAAAAAGGACTGCGCCAAGTGGCCGCCCTATACTACACTTGAACCGAAATATGTATATATATTAGGTTGTCAAGTATGAAATGGAGCAAAGTTCATGTGTTTTTCATTTCATTTGCCCAAAATTTTATTTAGATACTGTATTTTGGTATAATTTGTTTTTTGTATGAAAGGTACAGCTTTTCCTCTTTTTAACACATATTTCAGTTCAAAAAAAAAAATTAACAGATCATCTTAAAATCTTAGTTTTTAGTGGAAAAAAATCGAATTCCATTAAGTGCATTTTTTGCTCTATTACATACTTGACAACCTAATATAATAATTTTTTCAAAAAAAAAAAAAAAAATGAAAAAAGCATTTAAAATTTTTTTATTATGATATATAAAAGAGTTTAAAGAAGTTAAAACTAATTTTACGAATAGTTACAGCGTCATTGTATTCAATTAAGGCATATGGAAAAAAATTAAATTAACAAAAAATTTCAGAAGAAAAACGGTCTAATTTGATATTGGAGAATATGTCACAAGTTTTGTTGTTTATGTTCACAAAGATGGGGGATAACATGACAATATGGTTTTACCTTGATATTTGTATCTTGTGGTAATGTGATTGCCATGGGGATAACGTATAATATAGTTACCATAAAATCCAGCATATAATGCACACTTTCATGCTGCAATTTTTTAAATTGTAGGTATATTCATAGCATAACGCGCACCCCCTTTTTTTACAAAGAAACCTGATATGTATGTACACAATGCTCTTATGTTTTGAAGTCATTTATTCAAGGTATTTTTCTAAGTTTTGAAAAAATACAGTATACTCTTCTAGAACTACAAACCTTTAAGTTTGTAAATAATGCTTTTCTTTTAAATAAACAGTATTTTTTGTTATATGCAGAAATCTAATTTTACTTTATATGATCTTCCTATTTTATTTTTAATGCTATCAATTTATACCCGGTGTATTATGTGCACCTGTAACTTTCAATCTTATTTTTTGTGGTAAAAGTGCGCATTATATGCCAGATTTTAAGGTAATTTTTATTGAGTTTTTTTGGTGGTAACCCTATTAATTTCAGATTATTTTTATTTGATTTCTGTAAAAATTTAACCATTTTCATTGAACTACTTTTTCAAGTTACTGCTTTTGTCTTCTGTTGCATTTTTTGCTATTTTCGAACATGGATATTTCTAAAATCATTGGTATTACCAATGATTTTAACTGGTCATTGGTTACTTACCAATGACCAGGATATATTTTTTTAAAGAATATGAGGACTCTTGTTCAATTATTACTGCAAATTGCACATTTCCAATTTATTTTACTTTTAAACAATGCATTTTTAAGCTTTCCTTGTTTGATGAAATTTATTAAAGGAACTCAAAAGTTTTTGGAATACTTAAGTTATTAGCAATTATTAATTTTTATTCATTATTGATTAATTTTAATATATATTATATAATTATCTTATGTATAACATAAAATTAGTATTATATATTATGTAATATAATAATTATATACAATAATAATTATATCATGTATTATACTGATATAAATTGATTGATATTGGTTATTTACAATATATTTTTATATTATTTATTTGAAATATACTTCAATATATTTCAAAGCATATCTTTAAAATTATTTTCTTGATGATTTGTTACAACTAGGCTTCCATATGACTCGACAACAAATGCTGCTTGGCACATAGCACTCCGGTATCAAATTAGTTTCGGAAAAACTCTAATATATGACAAAAAGTTTACAAAAATTATGATAAAAAATACATAAAACTTTAATTATAAAAACTGTTATGAGTAATATAATTAATAATGCTTCGTTGTTCAAATTGCTATTCGAAATAATTATAAATCCTAGCCTATTTATTTATTTACCATTGATAAAATAAAATGATACCTCAAAACAAAAACAAAAGAGAAAGAAGGAGAGAGAAAGGAGTTTCGGTACTTGTGTATTATCGCAACCTATTGATGATATTAAATGAAACAAAGCATGTGATTGTCAATTCAGTACATATAGCACATGCGAAATTGTGACTGCCAACTTAGCAAGTTATTTTGATCATTTGTGATTGTTGCAATAATATGAAAGTACCAGAGTTTCTATACATCTTTAGAAAATTACTCTTAAAATTCTAATTCTACATAAAATTTAAAAAAGGTTTTTAAGGGCAGAAGTCCCTTTGAATCTAAACAACTCATTTATTACTAACCCTTTGATATATAATGTCTAAGCTATTATCATTTCATGTTCCATTATACATTTTGATGTCTTTGATGAGAAATTAAGAACTTTTTATGGCAGAGCTGTCTCTGCTGAACATCATGCTTCAACCATGTTTTGTTTAAAATATGCTCAAGGTTACTCCCTCTAATCAACACTACTGGAAATCCACACTTCTGGATAAATATTAAATGTGTATAAATCCGATTTAAATTGTATGTCAAGAGGTTAATATAATGATTAGACTATAAAGTTATCTTTTCCACAATCTTAAAGTATAGTTTTCTATTTCCATATTGAAAATAACAGTTGTCTAAATGAATTAATTTTTTTTAAACATTTCATTTTCTATTGAATCAAAATGCTTCATTTAGCAAAACAAAAACAATTCTTTCTCATTTCCTGACCTACAATGAGCCTTAATTTTAGTACATAAGAAACTAAAGCAGAAATTTTTTTTAAATGTTTATAACAGGTAATTCATTACTTGCATATTAGCGTCATCGCAGCAATATTGGCACTACTTGAAGAACACTTTGATATTAAAATAACAAAGATTCTAATGTGTTTCATATGAATAAATACCAATCGGTCAGATTTTGGTGGAAAATGGCACAATTTGGCTATGGTGATGCTAATACATAAGTGCTAGTAATTCAATATTTATTACAACACAATAAGAAAATTAAATAAGTAAAATATGACTTTAAATATTTTGGTAAAATTGTCGAAATGGCCGCCTCTCTGCCAAATTTACAAAAATCGTCAATTTGGCGCGTTTTTGCGTGCTGTGTTTGGAGTAGCAATCAATTCAGCGAGAAAACACTTGGCATGAGAGGCGGACGATTCAACAAATATTTTTATGCAATATTATTTTTACTGACCAAAAAGATATGCAGTAACATTTCAAAAACCTAACAAATAAAGTTTCCTAATTATAAGTAAAAGTTATAATTTAAAAGTTAAATTTCAAATGAAGTTGCCAAAATCATTTCAGTGAAATACTTGACAAAGATCAACATATTTCATACACATTGCCAATTGTACATCTTAAAATGCAATTTTTATAATTAGAATATTGCATCAAGGAATTTATAAAAAGTATTTAACTGTTACTGATTTTAAAAATATGAATCTTCTACAGCAAGGGTGTCAAACTCAAAGGCTAACTTGGGCCAAACAAGATTTAACTTTATATAGGTGAGCTGAAAAAAAAAAAATATTTCTGGAAAGGTATGTTTACTTTGATTAATGCATTATAATAAACATATATAAAAGAACTAGGTAAGTTCAATGTTTATGTCCTGCACTTGACATTGCTTCTCTGTTACTATATTTCCTATTTTAGGAGAAATTTTGTTCACAGTGATGACTTTCAAAATGACACAAAGTGAGCATAATTAATACTATTTCTAACTGGAGACTTATTTCCTTTCATAACTGAAAATAACTGCTTGCACTGATAGGTACTTCCAAACATGGAAATAATTTCATAATTGAATTTTTGAGTATTTTCAAACCTGGTTGGTAGTAAATTTCTAAAATTCAGGCACATCCATTTCAATGAATTTTTTTTTTAAATTTGAGTTGCACTGAATCTCAATCAATTTCATTTGCATATGGCTGAGTATTGAATCTATATTTATTGAGATAATCAAAGAAAACAAACAATATTTGTCTTTCAAAAAAATTAAAATTCAATTTCCTGTTCTGTACGCCCATCTGCAGAAAACTATAGTTGGCAAACTGAGCCCCATATTATTGCAATTTACCTAAAATTTATGCAAATTGGTTGTTTTCTAAGCAAATTACTGTTAATTATTTAACAGGACATCTTATAATTTAATCTATATTTTCAGCTTTTCATTCAACAACAAATTATTGTTAAGGTTTAAGTGTAGATAAAGGGGTCACTTGGCGCAGTCCTTTTTTTGACTAAAAGTGGTCACCAAGGTACTTTTTTCGGAATTATTTATTTTAGAATGAATTTGATATCTCACCATGACATTTAGATAAAAATCACCAAATCTGAAGAAAAATCATCAAATTAAAAAGTGGCCCCCTATACTACACTTGAGCCAGTAACCTAACTTTTGACATATTTTAGATATTATTTATGCTTAAATACCATTTTGTGGTTTATTCAAAATAAATGTACACATTTTGTTTAATAATAGCAAAAAAAGAGCATAATTTAAAAGGCATTTAGCACATTCTACCTGTCTTATTTTTATTCTGCGTAGGTTTGTTATTTTATTTTTTTTATTGTGCACTAATATATTGGCTGTATCGCAAAAATGTTCTTCGTGGGCCCTGAATTTGACACCCCTGTTTTACAGTATAGATTTAGACTAAAAATCCATGAGAATTTTGGCAATAATTTCTGATCCCCATTATTTCTCATGTAGAAAGGGCATACCCAGATTTTGACATTATTCACCCGAACAAAATGTTTTATACTGTAGTTAGTTCTATTAAAAATATGGTACACATGCCTTTGTATTCTATAATCCTCCTTCGCAGCCCATGATGAACATTTTCGAGGCCCGGCCAACATATCAGCGCACAATAAAAAAATAAAATAACAAACTCACACAGAATAAAAATAAGAAAGGTAGAATTCGCTAAACACCTTTTAAATTATGCTCTTTTTTTGCAACTAAACAAAACGTGTACATTTTGAATAAACCACAATACAGTATTTATAAGTATAAATAATATCTAAAACATGTTACTAACTTTTTGACAGATGAAAAATGTTGAAATAATTTAAAAAAATACTTATGAAATAAATACCTGAAGAAAAGTTGGTTATATGTTCAACTGTTAAATAAGTAACAGTAATTCGTTGTTGAATGAAAAGCTGAAAATATAGATTAAATTACAAGATGTCCTGTTAAATAATTAACAGTATTTTGCTGTAAAAACAACTGATTTGCATAAATTTTAGTCAAAGTGAAATAACATAGGGCTTAGTTCTTGTTTTGTGCAGATTGACATACAGAACAGAAAATTATTGAATTTGAATTATTTTGGAAGACAAATATTGTTTGTTTACTTCGATTTTCTCAATAAATATAGACTCAATACTCAGCCATATGCAAATGGAGATGAACGAGATTCAATGAGACTCAAATTTGAAAAAATTCATTGAAATGGGTGTGCCTGAATTTTAGAAATTTATTGACATTACACAATTTAGTTTAAAAACATTTTGGATATAATTTGATAATCAAAAATATTAGATACCATTCATTCACAATTTCAGAATTAATATTACAACAATTTTTCTTGATATTGACCAGTGTTATTCCTGAAAAGTAATTATCAATTTGAAAATACATCTAGGTTGAAGACTTCAATTAGCCTGCTGAACCCCAACGTCATATCACCTTTTAGGTCTGTATCCCATTTGAATTCAAACAAATAATTGACTAAAACTTAATAAGTGATGAATTGAATACCACTAAACAACCAATAAAAACAATCAATAGTAACACACTAGTTTAGTGTCTTCACATTTGGCAGAAAAAAGAAATTGGACTAACTGCTCGTTTCTTTATTGAGTCCTATTATAGCCAACTTGGCGGTAAATAAAAAATGTGTCCTAAAATAGAGTTGTAATGGTATCAACCTCAACCTTTTATGCTGGTAAATAAGATTTATTTTGGAAAGTAGAAAATATTCATTGTACCTGTTGGGAATCAGTCGCCGTTCTTTGTTGGAATGATTGAAGTACATTCCTATCTGTGTCACGTAAAATGCCTCTTAATGGCGTAGTATTTGGACATCGCGCCATCTTATAGTGATTTCACAGCTATATCAACATAATATAGGCTACGAAATTTCTAAAATGGAACTAGATACAACACAGACATCTAATGTCACCCACCCACATAATCCAGAAAGTTTTGTTAATGTGAATTGGGTAACAACTTCTAATATTTTTATATTTGTAGAAACATTTATTTTATTTAGTTGACATTTTTAAGACTATCTCTTCAAACGAATAAATATAAGAAATATCACAACACAGAAATGATGTGTCTAAAGATATCGAAAATCCATATAACTCTCTACTAAGTACTCCACCAGGCGATTAATATAAAATTTATTAAGAAACGATTTTTTTTTTTAAATCATTTGAGCGAGGAAAGTTAGTATTAATTATTATGTAAATAACAATTTCTGTAAATAAAAAAATATTTGAAAAATACTTTCTAAAAAACAATTAATTTTTTTAATACGATGTAAAAAATTTTTTTTTCATGATTTTTACCAAGCACATAAGTTTAATATTAAAAAAAATAAATTTTAATAAGAATTCAATCGCTTACAAGTTTCACTTTCTAAGCTCTGCAAACTGTACTTTAAGATGATCTTAAATGCTCCTTTCTAACATTTTTGGGAAGTCCAAGGTAGCCTAGTGGTAAAGGTAACGAACTCATGGCTGGCACGTTAATGCCGCATTCACACCAAGGCTGTCAGCGTCGAGCGTCTAGCCAATCAGAGACTTCATCTCCTGCGAGATGAAATTTTTGATTGGCTAGACGCTCAACGCTTGACGCTGACTGCCTTGGTGTGAATGCGGCTTAATTCTGTCAAAAGCAGTTCCCGTTGTTGTGGTATGGTAGTAAGGATAAGAGGTGCAAGCTCAGATGTCATCCTCGTCACTTGACCATGGTTCAAAATTACGAGGTCCGTCGCCAAAAGACCTCGTGTAGCTGAACAGTGTGACGTTAATACTCACTCACTAACATTTTTGGGATACATATTTAGTCAAATGTTTTTAATTTTCCCTTTCAACTATCATTCGTCTTCACAGGTTCAAGTCCTGGTACTGCAAAAGACCAGCTATGTATAAGGGGCTACACGCTAAATTTATCGGGATAAAGTCCTCCCAAAGTAATAGTTTAATGGGAGTACGGGGAAAACTTCAGTAACGTGGGCTGGGATTTTCCACTGCCAAATCCTCTTTTCGAGCAGAAGTTCGATTGCCAAGGCGTATCCTTGAAAGGAACCGGTTTGTAGTAACCATATGTGTGTGCGCGCGATACAATTCTCCTCAGAAAATGACTCCGCGAAGTAATACATCGTATTCCTGACATTCGACTTTTTTTTTTAATGCTGATGTTTTCTGAAAATATTACCAGTGTAATTTAAGGGGTAGGTTAAACGATTTCTCGAATTCCCATTTTTAAATTTTTTGCCACAAAATCAGATAAAAAAAAACTTTGCGTGTATGTCAAAAAAGTTAAATTTCAAGTTTTTTTTTTCCTTTTTTTCAAAGCAAAGAATTATTATTTAAATTCGAAGCTAAATTAAATTATTTTTACAAATACGAGACACAGGTATCAAATTAAACATAGTTTAAATTTTTTGCCAGTACAAAGGAAAATAATTATTTATAATTATGAAAAAATAGGCATTTTAGTATAATCAATGCAGAATATCTAGTCAACATTGAGACAGAATCTAATCGAGAAATCTCATATCTTACTACCCTAAATCTCTATTATTTTTTTTTATCTCTATCATTACCTTAATTTTTAAAGGAGATAACTACTGAGATTTTTCGAAATAATCACAAATAATTTTCTGATTTTTTTTCCTTTACATTTACTCAGAGATGATTTATTTTTTACAA
>BMAV01019195.1:0-28142 GCA_019973955.1 Trichonephila inaurata madagascariensis
TATATTTTTTTAAACTGTATTTAACAGTTTACGCTTATGATTGGGAGGGGTAAGAAAAGTCGCATGAGATAAAACAGAGAAAGTCAAAGAAAAAAACTTATAACATTTTCTTTATTTTTCTTCTGTTTCTTGATTCCTGGACCGAGTTGTAAGCAGTTTTTGTACTTACTTTCATTTATGTTTCATTTGACAGTATTGAAGTAAATTTTCTAAAGTTTATTTCTGTATAAAACTGATACAGAAATATTCCTTTATCTTAAAAAATAATGTATCCACATGCTTTTTATTTATAATTTTAAAATTTCTAGCATTTAAACATGTAGTTTACAGTGCAGAGTGCACTAATTATTGTAAACAGATCTTAATCCTCATATTAAAATACTTGCTTAAACATCCTTCATTAAACATAATGGCAAATTTTGTGTTAATAAACATACTACACATACTTTTATTTTTGAAAACATGGAATGTTAGTTTATATAGTTTTAATATAGGAATATATAGTTTTAATTACAATGAAAATTAAAAACCATTAAGTTAATTAAACGTTAAACAGTTAAGATAATTATTTAAAATCTGTAATTCATCTGACATTCAGAAAATATTTATTTCATTATTCAAAAATTAATATAAAATAACTATTATACGCGCGCATAAAAATTCAGATATTAATATAATATATACATATATATAAATATAATATTTCACGTTAATTTCATCTTAAAAGCTGTTTAATCTGTAATGGCTCTGAACCCCAGGACTTTCGCGTAAATAATTAACTGTAGCTTACCCGCCTAACGAGATATAATTGTATCTTTATCTCTTAAAATAAAAACCTCAGTTTATTTAAAGTAAGATTACAAAAGACACTTAGTACGATATATTTCCACAAATCACAAGATCCGTCCACGGAAGTGATGTGAACTTTGGAACTTCCGGTTGCCACTGTGCATAAAAGCACCTGTTTCTTGGGAAAATTTGCCCGCTTCTTGTCTTAGCCATGTAAAGTGCTGCATCTTGTATTTGCCATATTGTTATGTTACAGTCTGCAGCAAAGTTCATACAAAAATTGTATAAACTGCTTATTTCTCTGTATTTTTCTTTTCTTTTTCTTTCTTTCTTCCTTCCTTTTTTTTTGCATTACACACCAGCCTTATACGACGTCAAGAAATAATTTAATCTCTCGCGTTATACAACATCAAAAAAATAATTTAATCTCTTCCACGTTAGCGCGTACAAAATAAATTTAATGTAAGAAAGGACTTTATATGAAACTTCACTCACATAATAGTTGTTTATTATGACTTTATGAGAGTCATGTTTACAAAATAAAAGTAAACTGACTTCTGGGAACTCGCTAAGTCATAATTATAAATGCCAGAATAACATCCCTTGTCCTTCCTTGATGTCGACACGTTAACTGAAACTCATTTACAATCGGAACCTCAAATGCCTGGTCAAAGTCAAAATATTAACAGAGTCGCCTTTCTCAGTACGTTCCAAAGGAAGGTTCCCAAGGTTGCAGGTCAAATAATATTCTAATGAACAAAATTTTGAAATAAGTCCTTTTAATATGTATGGTCTAGTAGCCCAACGACCGTTCTGGAATCATTAAAGAGATTAAGAAAGCATGAATAACTAGCACTAATAACTTTTTACTGCTTTACAGATGTGTATTTTTTTGTCCTTGTGCCCCAAAATTATCCCATTAACTTTACACAATAGGTTATATAATATAGTGTGAATAATTGGCCTACTTTTTTACGAAAATAAGTAAACATTGAATCAGTATTATTGTCTAGACTTTTCAGGAAGGAAAAACGAAAGCACACACAAACAAAATCATGAGTTGTTCATAAAACAGTAAATTTTGCCTGCTGCACTTAAAAACTTTTACTTGAATTTAAAATCGGTGTATTTCGACTTCGACATATTTACAGATATGAAATTATTTTAACAATGTAAATATCATACCTAAATTTTCAAAACTTATGTTTTTACTCAACCAAAAATCTTTATTTACAGTTTTTTTCCCTTCAACAACAATATAAAATAGATTACTTTTTAAAGAAAAAAATGTGTGAATGTGTGTGTCTTTACAATATTGAAATAGAACTGCGTTTTTCTTAAATTCGATATAGTAATTTTCCTGTAACAGACCCTGTTCCCTGTTTTCCTAAGTGTGAAAGTTTGATAAAGCTAGGAGAACAAATGGAATTAGATTATGTTACTTCTACATAAGTGGTCACAACAATTTTGTTAAGAAGTCCATTTACAGCAGTTACGAAACACAATTTAGCTTACAATATTCAATCCTTTATAACAAACTTTAAAAAAATATGTCCAAAATTAAAGATACAAACACATTGTTTAAAATATTACATTTGCAATAAATTAGCTTAAATTTGATGTTCCATAGAGTAATTTGTGATGATAATTTAATTAATGCGTTTCATTTCTGATTAATAACGAATGTATTCATTTGTCTAGAAAAATACTGGAAGTGGAATTTGAAGCTATAAATCGAAAGTATTTTCTAAAATTTTACCAAATACTTATGCGAGATTCCATTTTGTAAAGAAAACTGCACCCCATGCGAAGACTGCAGTTAAAGTGACTACAAGGAATCGCTTAATTAATTGCAATAAATAGTCGTTAGTAGGCTAGACGCTGAACAGTTCCAAGTGGAAACTGCATTCCCGTTTACATTGGATCACATAAACCTTAAAACGATCAAGATTATTGTCACGCTTTTCATTTACAAATCGTAAATCAGTTTACAAAGCTATTTTTGGCAATGTTTTTTATTTAGATAGAAACTGGAAAAATTCTATCTTACAGCTAACACCAGAGATATCTAACGTTTTTGTGTTACTATCATCCTTATATAAGAAGGTATAATATTTGACACGGATACACCACTTCGTAACTTCTCTGTTGGTGCTATAAGGGTAAAATTCTTAAGTCCAGCATGCAAAATTTTCGTGGAGCTGTAAGAGATCAATTCTTTTCAATTGATAATAACTGTCAACCAGACAGAGCTGATCTTGTAAACGATTAATAAGAACAGGTTAGAAGGTCAGTGAGTTCACTAGTCTTCAATCCGATGAGGATTTTCTGGGAAGCTATAGGAAGAGACATTCATGCCGACAAGCTCCTCCAAGGAATATCCAGGTGTTAAAATCGGCTCTTTAGGAAGAATGCAAATTATTGTTACTATCTTTTATCAATATCCTAATGAATTATGATAACATGGGACACTTATGTAGTTGTACTAGAGGTGCCCCTGCCTCTAATTAGAGGAGCAATTAGATATATGGTGTATCTCAATCAGATTAATGTTACTCTAATTTGTATGGCAATCTACGTTAACCCTCTCACCGGAACATCCGTCTCTCAGACGGGGATGATTTGCTTTGTTGCCTGTAGATACCGCTGAGGTGTGATTTTGAGGGGGGTTTGCCTTGAGATCTTCAGTCGAGCTCTACCCAATGAGAGGATCACGTAATGGTACACGGCAATTTTTTCAACTTACGATATGTGTGCGATTTTTCTTATCTATCAGACGGTTATTCAAATAGTTTTTTTTGGTTTTGGTTTAATTTTTAATTACTTTTACATGAATATAAATAATATTTAATCAGTTTTTATACAGATACTAGCCTCAATTTTAGTGATAATATAAATTGTTGTGCTTGATTTAATGCCACACATTTTATTTGAGCCATTCGCAATTCCATGAGCTATATGGACATTTAAAACGGTCCTTAAGGTAAAAAAATCAAAAAAAAATTACGTACCCGTCTGTCAGATGGATGTTCCTCAGTGAAGCAAAACAATTAATGTTCTGGCCAGAGGTTAAGCTTCTGAGCAATTTCTTTTGTGTTATAATAGCCTGCTTTACAGGCATAAAATATTAATATTAAAAGTTTTAATGGATTAAATCGAAATATGGTCGAACTACTTATTTTGTTTTATATTTGCAGCCTTCATTTTAACAGTACTTATATTATTATACTGTAGGAAGTCAAATGATCATGTACAGAAAGGAGAAAAGAAAAGAAAACAGCGTTTGATTTTTATTAGTTTTAGGACTAGTATGTCGTAGGAAAAAAAGTTAAATATAATTAATTAACCTATCTCAAATTTTCCAAATAATAAGGCTGTTTTTTAGGGTTCTCCTTATATAACACTTCAAACACACAACACGTCATCAAATAAATTTTTCTTTTTTTTACTTCCGTAAATCATGCAAATAGCGTGTACAGCCTAATATGATTGATGAGCCATTAGGTAAGTCATCTCTTTTAACATTATTTTCATCAGTTTTACTTAGAGTATTTTTTTTTCATTTTATTAAGCATGGTAATACGATCTGAGGGTTATTAATGATATGTTAGCTAATCGTGTTACTGTTCCGGTGAAAATTTTGAAAATTACATTATAAATTTAAGGACGTTTCAATAAAAAAAAAACTTGTACTTCGAAACTTTTTATAACTATATTTGATTTAGTACTATGTTCATTAATAATTTCCTGTATAAAAGTTGAGTATTACATAACACTTTGTTTTATTTATCTACTTAAAAGTATACATTTTCTAACATTTCTATACTTAAAATTAATTGTTGCTTTTTACATGGATGACATTTTTCATATGATTACCCTTACTTATTTTCATATTTGTTACTTTAATTCTAAAACAGGTTTTCATGCTCTAAACATTGCTTATGTTTACCTTATTAATAGATCCAACTGAAATAATGTCTTTTAAAAATTATATTCCAATCTTCTCCAGGCATGCAAGCATTCATTTTTTACACATGTAAGCATGTTTTTTTTATCTTTCTTTTTCTACACTTGTTAATTTCTTAAGTTACTGAAACAAAAACGTCTGGCATGGTTAAATTATATGTGACTCGCTGCATGGCCCGGCGTTGCTCGGGCTTTCACTACTTTTATAGATTTTCCCTTTTCTTCACAAAATCAGCACTTCTAATACTCTTTTTCAAAACGACTTCCACACCCCCCCTTCCTCCGCTTAGCCAAGCATTGCTCGGGCTTTTACCGAGTGTATAACTTAAAATTCCCTGTTTCGATTTTTTTCGCTTCTTTTCTGTCAGACATGTTTATTCCTTCCCCCCACCCGGCGTTGCATGAACATTTTTAAATGCATAACACATTGTCATGGAAATTCCCCTTTCCCTCTCATTATGATATCTCTCGAGTAAGTGAACAGTGGGACTTTTAATATTCACTCACTCACTTTGCAACTTTTTAGGACCCAGAAACGAGAATGTACCTTTTAAAAATAGTTTTATGTTGAGAAAAGTAGATTTTTTATAATTACAAAATTTCACAACTGTATTAAATGTTGAATTAAAATCGTGAGCATTTTTTGAAATATTCGATACACGGAAAAAAGTTTCATGCAATTATTTTTATAAATGAAGAAGTTATAAAAACTTTGATTTTTTTGATAATTAGTTATTAAATATTTAAAATTTGAGTATATTTTAACTGATGCAAAATATTTAAAAAATAAAAATACTGTAAAGAATTAAAATTTATTTAAGGAATTCGCACTTGAATAAAAATGTTACTTTGTCTTCTATTTTTTAAAAATATTAAAACTACCCTTTTTACTAATTATTATAATACTTATTACACTTTTTTGAACGGTTTAGAATTATACATTGATAGACTTGTAAAACCTTCGATCTACATCCAGAATCAATTTTATTGTAGTTTTGTTATAGGTTTATAATATTCCTAACTATATATCCACCGTTCTTCAAGTTTAGTGAAATGGGTGTCCTACACTTGACCTTTTTCGACTAAATTTGTTTTGTATTTCGATATTATCTCTTTTGAACTGTAAATTTGTTTCAATATTTTTTGATTCAATAAAAATAGTATTTAAATTTTAAATTTTCGCCTTGCTTAATGGAAACTATTATTACAACTTTGCATTGAAATACGAGAATCGATCTTACGTTGAATTTAAAAGACATTTATTGAGTGTGTGAGGACCTGTTAATATTTAACTTGCAAAATATTTTCACTAATGTCATTCAAACTATTCAAATATCGTTTTTTCTCAAGTTGTGTAAATCGAAAAATACATCCAATCTTTGAATTCTGTGTAAGCGACCTTAAAATACCATAACTGAAAAATATATAGCAAGATTTTAAAAAACAGTAAAAAGCTTTTTCTGTGAAAAACGGCGTAAATCTATCTTGGCTCAAAATGCTTTTATTTTCAGGTCGACTGATTCGAGACGTATACGTTTTTGCAAGGATTCTTTAATTGATATTTCACAGTCCGTAAAAATCAAGATTTAAAATTTAGCGAACGTAACATACTCGAACTTTTCTAAAATCATAAGCAAATAAACGATGGTTTTTTTTTGATTAAAATAGTAAAAATAATTTATATATCTGGGAAGTGTAATACGTTAATATTACTTTTGTTGTATTTATTTTATGTTAAAATTGTAATCAGCCTCACACTGCCTTTTCCCCGGCAATTCCTGTCACCGGAGTAGACAAAACAAAATCCCGGGTTTGCTTCACACGAAAAAGATAAAATTTTTGCTGCCGCTTTTGCAGATGGGTTTTTTTTCCTATTTATTTAAAATTATTGTTATTTTTTTTGGATTTTTTCCAAATTTTTTTATAAATTATATGTGTTTTCTGAGGAAAACTTTTGTAAAGTTTCATTAAAATCCATTCGGGGCCGTAAAAAACCAAACATCCCCACAAACTTTTCGTTTATAATATATATCCTGATTTTTTAAATTTTTTACCTTTAAAAGGGCTCGAAAACCCAAATGCAGATTATTTCCCCCAATTTTGTTTTTTAAAGGGAAAGTGGGGAATCAAGATTTTTCCCAAATTTTTAAACCCTATGTAATTTCCCGTTAGTGTTTTTCGGTACCAGCTTGGTTTATTAAACTTTTGGCTTTTCCCCGGAATAATTTATTCTAATTTGGGGAAAAGACGGGCAAAACCCCAAAATGTACAGAAATTTCCAAAGAAATTACGAAAACGGTGGGAAAAATTAAAAAACCACGTTTTAAAAATTTCGGGGAGGTGGGGGGTATTTTTTGGAAAATATATATAAATTTTTTCCAAAAAAATTAATAGTATAAAAAAAAGATGTTTAGAAAAAATATTAGATAACAAAAAACAAAAAATCGTAAACTAAAATATTTTTTATGAAACCCTCATACAAAAAAAAGTCTGGGGTAAAAGGGTTTTTTTTTTTTCCCCAAATTTTCTTAGCAGGCTTTTCTTATGTTTAATCCTTGTTTCGTTCGAAAAAAAAAACGATTGTTTGATTCTATATTTTCTAAAATGTGTAACTCTTTTTCAATTAAACTAAGGGCTTCTGTCTAATTCCCAACCGTCATTTGATTTTCTAATTGAACTGGGCCTATGGTATTTCTTTTTTGGGCCTTTTTTCCCTCATGTATTTTATGAGCTCGTCAAAACTTGATTTTTGGGAATCCAGCAATTCATGAAGTCATCACAAATCCATTTTAAATTTTTATTTTAGGGGCGATCGAAAACCCTTTTTTCCCGTCGCTTTCCCAAACCCCCCCGGGGGAAACCAAATTTATTTTTTAAGATATAAAAACGAACAAAAAAAGGGAATGCTGTTTGCATCTAGTTCCAAAAATTAATGCAGTTTAAAATAAGGGATGTGTCTGTCTTAAAAAAATGAAGCAGATGATTTTGACTTTAATGATAAGCCAGGCTATTGACGATCATTTTTTTTATAACATCGAATGTTGAGAAAAACTTTACATGGCTCAACAAATATTGGGTTAATTAAGAAATTAAGATAATTCTTTAACTGTTCCTCAGTTCTAAAAGTAATAAAATTTTACTTTCACCCAAAAATATGCGCTTTATCTGTTGTAAATAAAAAATAAAATTTTGCAAAGACTGGAAAAGGATAAAAAAATTGTCAAATTAAAAAATTCCAACCCGGGACAAAATTTTTTCGGAAAAAACGGAACAAAAAATATATATATATATATATAAAATATATATATAATTTTAGGGTTGTTTTGGGGGGGTTTGATGACTTTTGCAAAAAGTCCAAAAAAAAAATAACAGTTCTTAAAAGATGCGAATTTTTTGTCGAAATTCCAACCCTTTAAATACAGGATTCGGGCAATATTCACAAAGTAAATTTTTTGAAGGTTTCACACCTTCAAGAGCACTAGCAAATTTGAGAGTTTTAGGGGAAAACAGGTATGTAAAAGATTATTCACAAGCACAGTTGATCTAATCCGTAATCAGGGCAAAACAAGTTTTCTTTAAAGCAGGTTGAATCAAGACTGACCCCGTTTCGGGGAAAATCTCTATTTATAGACCCCGGAAACTTCCAGAAAACCTTTCTTGCGGGCTTTTGAGCGTGAAATTTAAAGTAATTCCCCAAGTTTCTTTTGAAGAATCCAGAGGGCCCCGACCAAACCCAAAATGACCAAACCCCAAAATCCCGTTCACCAAACTTTTAAAAAATTGGGTAACTTGGTTTCCAGTGATGCCAACTTTGCTCTTTTCGCCAAGATTTTTGCCGCTCCTTTGGCTTAACAAGGGAAAGACATTTTTTGTGAATATTAGAATTTTTAAAATAAAAACAATATAACAGAGTAATATAAATAAATTACACATCCAAATACAAATTAATTTATTTTTTTCTTAAAAAAATTTGTAAAAATTTATATATTTCCTTTCCCCCTTTTTCTTTTCTCCCAATTTTTATATATATATATATATATGCAATTCCCCCGTAGCACCCTTTTAAAATTAACTGTTTTAATAATATTTCAACAATCTGTAATTTGGTTTAAAAACTAACACCTTTTAAACTTTTAAACGGGAATCAACTAGTTTTCCCGGCCCCCCCCCCCTTTTTTTAAACCCAAACAAAGCCTTATTTTTCAAAATAGGCCCCACGATTGTTTACTGCCGGTTATCAAGCGAAAATCTTTTACAAACCTTTTTTCTTTGTCTTTGTGTTCGTCAGGTGAAATATATATATATATATATATATATATATATATATTGAGACGAGCAAAAGGGGGGGGAAAAGGGGGGTCGTTAGGGTTTGATTTGGTAAAACCCAATGCTAAAACATCTTCGTTCCCGCGCCAAGTGACGGAAAAGATATTTAATATACAGACCTGCAGTACCACAGTCATTTCAGTTGTCATCTTTTAAATTTCCAAGCTGGCAGATATGCACCTGATTTACGGATTGGCGGAAAGAAATGCACTTTAATCGGATAGATTGTATCTCGAAAATTAACCACATATAGGTGAATCGACTACATGATGTTTGGTAATATGTACCTCAGTTTTTGTGAATATGGATCATTAAGAGGTAATAAACGTAGTGAAGGCAAATGACGCATTTGACGCGCCACGGTATTCTACACATTTTGTGTCATAAGTGGAAAAAAGTCTTTCGATACCGTTCGAGAGAAATCAAGTTCTAGTCACTAAAGGCCTTATGATATATATCCACTACCTTCAATTAAAGTTTCTCCCTATGAGCCTGAACCTTTTAGACTTTTTAATATTATTTCATGTTTATCCATGCCAAACTTTTTAATGTTTTGGCCATTTTTAATTTATTTTTTCCCTCCATGTTTAAATTTAATTTAATAATACTTACTTTATGCCGGTACGATATCTTAACCCCCTTTGACGTATTTTAAATCTTTTTAAACCCCAAATTTAATTTCCCTGACGTTTTTTATCTCTTTTTGGGGATTATTCCTGCCCTCTATCCAAAAAAATTTTCTCAAAGCTTTGAATGTAATAAAAGGACCTTTGGTTTTTGGGGAAAAATTTTTTCTTAAAAAATTCTTCCTTTTGTGTATTTTATTTTTTTTTTTCCCCTCCGACAAAATCGCTTACCGGGAAAGGGGGATAGGAGGGGAATCGCGTAAATTGAATGGCAGTATGGGATTAATTATAAACTGTACCAAGATAAATGTTTAATTTTTTTATACGTTTAATTTTTTAAAAATGCCCCCGGGGTCATGGTAATTTTAAATTTTTAAAATTTGTTATAAAATATTTGGGAGTACTGATAAATTATAAGTGTTTATACCAGTGTAAAATGTGTATTTTATTTTTTATTATTATGTCGGGATATATTTTGTTTACTTTGAGTAAATAAAAGAAATTTAAATAATCTTTGGTTTCGAATTTCTACCATGCTGCAATCTCCTTTGTAAAGTTATCACGCTCTCGCAGGCACGCCTCCTACAGTTTGAGAACGCTGACAGATTACAGTATAGTATGAAACTTATATGATAAAAACAGATGATACATTGGTGCTTCGTGAAGCTCGTTGGACCACGGTTTTGTCGCAAAACATTTCGAGTGGCAAATCTGCCGGAAACATAACTATTATGTTTATTCATTCTGTGTCATCTCTATCGACATATATATCAGCATTTATTGAACATTATTAATTTCACCTGCACTTTCTTCACCGTCACTTTCCCGCAGTATTATGACCCATCGGAATCTATAAATTAGAACAAAACAGCTGACCGTAATTGGGCCAATCTTACATTCTCAAAAAAAAATTCTGCAGCAAAACTAAATTACAATTTCATCAAGGGTTAGACTTTTTCGACGAGTCGTCGTTTCAGGGCGTATGCTTTGCACAAGGTTCGAAAATAGAATACAGTTTTTATAAGCAAATAAACAAATGATATGTAACGAAACACTTAAGAGACACAGCGAAATGATTTACTTCCACCGTGAAACTAATAACACTTCATTCAAGGTGAAAAGTCAAATAAATATACAATATTACTTCCATGAGTTTATTTACTTATTGTATCTACTTAGTGAATTGTCTTTCGTTGAACGGCAGCTATTTATAAGGATAAATTATCTTGGTTTCGAAACGACAGTAGTGGACGTTCTAGGTATGTTTTAATTGTATATAAAATTTATCCTATTAACCTAGAACTAAAACAGCTCTTTTGTGTAATCAACATGGAAAATGATTAAAAGTCACGAAAAAGTTTCAAATTCTCTTAAAAAACGTGGGAATGATAACAAATTAAACAAGCTCTGTTCCTAATCGACACCGACGGATGTTCTAGCATGTCATAACATATAATGTTAAATTATACTATATCTCTAAAATATTAGAAATACATTTCGACAAAAATAATAATACACATTATAAACATTTCCAATACTTACAAAAATATATTGTGGTTAGCAAAATGTTCTCGCATATATCAATGTATTAACAATTTAAGTAATATGCATTAAAGTTTTAACAAAATATAGGAAAATATTGCATTAAATATAAGCAATTGCATCAAAATAAGAAACCGTCAAAGTCCAAATTGAATGAAATGTCATTTCAGTCATAGAGAAGGGAATTTTAGTATTATTACATTTTAACATACATTCTTGATAGTATCGAAAAAACAACATCATTTACTATTTACAAAGTACTCATAAAGAAATTAAAAATGATGAAACTTTTATAAAAAAATTGTTTATGATATATGGATTTATGAAAGTTCGAAAAGTAAACTATATTACTGCAAAACCCATTGTCAAATTAAAATTTATAATAAAGGAAAGAGTTATAAGATAAGAATTTATATAAAGCTTCGATGTTCAGTAATAAGTATAAACATTTTCTTCAAAATAACCGTTCCATTTTCTCCCGACTTCATGATTTTGGAAGTTTATTACCTAATTTCGTTGCAGAAAGAAAAATCCTAGCGGATATCAAGTGTCGAAGGAAATATCTTTTCTCTCTGGCGTGACAGAAATGCAATTTGAAAAGTGTTCCTTTCCCTTCTTATCGATGTGTATTTGAGATGCGTAATCTTTTGCCACCAAATTTTGACACTTTTATAAACTCCCTGCAGCGCATCTCGAGTTTCAAGAAGATTCTCCTCTTCGCTATTTCCATTTAAACAGAATAACAAGATTTTTGGTTTTTGAGAGACCAGATTGTCTTTAATTTCCTCTGTAACGTTTTCTGTCAGGGAAATACTTTTCCTTGTTTGGAAAGATATTATATAATTTAAAAACAGTTATAAAACTTATAAGAGTAGAATTCTCCTTTTTTAGTCCCTGTTAAATGTATACACACACGCACACAATAAACACACACATTAATATTACTAATATTAATGTTACTTACTAGAGCATTATTACTACTATATATATATATATATATATATATATGATATTTTGAAATGGGATTTTGGTGTTATAGGATCTTGGTATTTGTCTCTGATTTTTATTGATTCCTGTGTGTGTGTGTTGTGTGATTGAATTATACATATTTAAATATATATACGCACACACATATATATATACATATATATATATATATATATTTGTGTATGTGTGTAACAGAGTAAATAATCGTAATATATATATTACAAATACATATATCCATATAATTTATATATACTGTCGGACATCTATATAACGAAGTTACTAAATCCCGAGAAAAAGTTCGTTATATTGAAATTTCGTTTTATAGAGGCTTGTCTTTCAATCTTTTTTTTAAACCACATAAAACAAATTGTAAATTCATAATCACTACATATTTAAAAAAATAGTTATTGACATCTTTTTGTAAATTAATAATATTCTTTTTATATACCTTACCTATCGAAGGGAAATGAGAAATTACTTCAAAGACAGTATATGGACGCCTTTATCCGCTTTGTAAAGAGTTAATAACATTTATTTTGATGCCTGCCAATTTATTTTCTGATACTTTGGAGCTACAAAAACGTAGTTAAAAGTACGATGATCATCACTAAAAATGAACGGAGATGTTCGGGAAAACCCAGCCCGAGAAACTCCACTGAGGTTGTGGGGGGATATCGAATTCTTCCAGTGAACGAAAATGGGGTCAAAGGTTGTACTTCTTGGAGGGAAACCCCCTAAATAATTTTTTCGGCAGTGGTACCTAACAAAATCAGTTAAACTTTTTGGCCACCAAAAAATGAGACAAAAAGAATATTTAAAATACCCAAATATTTTTTTAAAAAGGGAAAAAAAAATTGAATTACAAGAAAACTTGTTATATAGAAAAAGCACTTCGGTATTGGGGGTTTTTTTTTACGAAAAAAAATCTCAAGTGTTGTGGTTCCCGGAAAAAATTCGCTATTGGAAAATTCATAATATAGAGGTTTAAAAAATGGAGGTTCAATGTATTTATTTACATAATAAAAAATGTGTAAAGAGTTTGAGCCCCTTGTCACTGAACACCCCCGTAGAGGATCTGATGGGTATTAACACTAGAACTTCCATCGGTGTCGATTGGACACCGGAAATTGTTTAGATTATTCTCCTTACCGCGTTTAAGTAGGGATTTTGAAATTTTTCTGATTTAATTATTTTCCCTTATTAACATAAAAGTTTGTGGTTCTGGTTAATTGGAAAAGGGTTTTACAACTATATTTTTGGAACTCAATGGGTCATTACGGTACCAAGGAAATTTAACATGATAAAATTTCGTCATTCGCAAAAAATGTTCACTAAGGATATTTGTAAAAAAAAACCCCCGAAGATATATCGCACATTTATTTGACCTTGGATGCAGTGTGATTTGGATCACAGCGGGAGTCATAATAAAATCCCCTTTCGTCTAAATTTTGTACATAATTTCTTTTCCCTATTACTTCAAATTAGTAAAATGAAAAAATTTTAAAAAAAAAATTTTAAAACTGAATTTTAAAGAATTACAAATTCACTAAAACGCAAAACATGCGAAATTAAATTGTAATGGAAATGTAACTAAAAAAATGTGTTTCTATTGCATGAAAATAAAGGTGTGAGTAAAACGTACAGGAAGAATGGAATATTACTGTATTCATTTCAAATGATGTATGTTCAAAACATTACGCATAAAAATGATTAATAATAATTAAACTCGTATTTTTCCAAAAATTATGATTTTGTTTATTATGCTAATATTTATGAATATAATTGTTTTATTTCATTTTTCAAAATTAAGTAATTTGTTTTGTTACAGTTTTTTTTTTGTAGCATAAAGGTCAAAATATAAAAAATTTTTTGGGAATAACTTTAAAAAGTCTTAAACCTTTCGTACTGAATGTCGGGTTTTTTTAATATTCAATTTTTTTAAATCACGGTCGGAATGACACCGGCGGACGTTTAAGGATAATTGAAATCCCGGACGTTCTAGTGTTATTTCTGCCGTGGCCCAAAGTTGTAATTTGGCTAGAAGGATCACAGCATCCACACAGGCGTCATTAGACCATGTTTTAAAATTTTTGTCCGCCCCCAAGATCTCGTGTTCATGCTGATTTAAAATTTCAAAAAACCTCATATATTATACGTTAATTTTTAAATATCTTAATGGTACTTTTTTTTTCATGTATTTTATATTAGTTTTTCCTAAAATTCCTAATATTAGTTTTTCTTGATATTCATCTCTGTATGAGAAACGTTTCTATTCTCACTATTGATACATTCATTTTGATTTACTATTTAGTGTTCCCCAGGGGATAGTTAGTCAATTTTTTTAAAATGATTCATTTTTTTTTTTTTATGTCGAAAAAATTTTTGTGTACGGGGAAGGTGGATCCATAAAGTATTGCTTAACCCTAAATCACTGGCCCCTTCAGTGACAGTTTAGAAATCATAATTGGTCTCTATTTTTAGTCAAAGACTCTCATTATTTTCAGTTTTAGTATCTCTACACCTCTGTCTCTTGTATAGTGTTTTTTTATCCAATTTTATTATGGTTTTCTTTGTACCATTTTTTTTCGTTTGTTATGTTTCTTAAAATCCAATTTCATTTCTCTTAGCCTTGTAGAAAGTACAATTTTGTCTTTTTTTTATTTTATTATGCTTTAAATTATTTTATTATACTTACAATGATAAAATAGGAAAATGTCATTTTTGCTATAGGAAGACATACTTGATACTAATATACTAATTTTTCAGTCTATTTAAATTATGTAATGATGGTAAGTAAATAATGTATGCAATGTCTATTTAAGGTATGTAAGGGTTTAGGAAAAAATCAGTTTTTCATAATTTGTCACAATAAATTAGAACAGTATATATATATATATTATATATATATATATGCAACAGAAACTACATCTTCTACAGTAATAACAAAACAATACAACGGTGTTCCCTAATGAAATATATGTCTCTGTTTCAGCGTTATATGAAGAAAAAAAAAGCCATCGATTTTTGTGAGTATGTTACAGCTGGAAAATATCTCTCATTAGCCTGTAAATACGTTTAAATTACTTTTCTTTTGTTAAGTTTAAGACAAAATCACAATAATTTTCACCAGAATAATGAGTACTTGCTCTAGATTTTTTCACAGAAATAAAAGATTATGAAAAAACATGTGTGCCAAAAAATGCTTAACGCTCTAATTTTTGTAATAATTAATACCTTTTTGAACAAAATAGTTGTGTATTGTACTCTCAGTTTGGAACTGAAATGTCCCAATATGCATAAAGATTAGTGAACGAAGTGATTACTAGAAATATATTGAATAGTGCATTGCTTAAAATTCAATCAAAGCTTTCGGAGAATTCAATGCAAATTTATAAAAAAATATACTGATATAAATTGTAAAGTTGCATGAAGAAATCCCATTTTTAAATAAATTAATTAATTACGCTGGTACGAGAGGAGTTTTGTTTATTTTTACTAATGCCACATTTTGAAGCAAGACGAGGGCTATTGACAAGGAGCCTCTTAGATTTGAGTCATAATCAAGTGATGAAGATGATATTCAGTCTCTGACACATCTCTTTCTAAAGATCTACAGCATGTCAAATGGAGAACTTTAATTATTGACAAATTCAACATGCATCAGCTCCTCTACACAATGGCACTTTGATTTGAATAAGTGAGTCAAAAACTTCTGCAAAGGTATCATCAAAAATCTGTAATATTTGTAAACTTACTTGCGGTAAGGGTTAATCTGATTTACAAATCAATGCATTTAAACTAGTATATTTTGATAGAAATTCATTTGTTTTACTTAATCACAATGTTACTAAAATTATTTTAAATTACTTTAATGAATGTAAATAATTATATATGAAATCACAATCAGCAACGCCGCATTTATAGAAATACAAACACTGTCGTTTTTTCCCGTAAAAGACATTTTGTTACTTAAAATATATATATATTGATATACATTATATTGTAGAAATCCATAGAATCCATAGAAATAAAAGGAAAGTAAAGCAAAACGCTTAGAGCTGATTCACACACACAAAAATAAAGTATGATAATTCATTTTGCATGCACACACAGTGTTATACTAATTTAAAATATAATAGTTTAAACCTAATAGTTAGTGTTTTATTCCCTTGACTAACAAATGTTTACTGGTAATAAATATATACTTTTGAAAATTTCTTTTTCGTTTTCTGAAATGCCAATTAGTATTAAATATTTATTCAGAATATGAAAATATATAAAGGAAGTAAAAAAAGTTAAAATAGAATTCCACATGATTCATTCACGCAGTATCAATGCAACTCTCTCTAGACAATTTTAATCACAAAATATTCCTTAAAAAGAGACCTATTTATATCATTCTTCGCTTTCTTAGCTTTGGAAACAAAATTAAATTAATGTGCAGCTGAGGTAATAACGATAATTCACTATATTTAATGAACAACATTTTTCCATGGAGGAATATATGAATAATAAATATTTGTTTAGTCTTGTTCGAGAGAAACTATGCATGTTACATATATACGTGTTTGAATGAAACATTTGCATACAGGATACTAATTTTTGCTTTTAAAAACACCTTTTCTCTTGAAATTCATCTCAATACATTTCTTTAAGCATTCCATGAATATCTCTGAGGATTTTATTTAGTTTCTTTGACAAAAAGGAGTATCCGGTATCAATAAATATTCATTTAGATATATATATATATTAATGTAACAGAAAATATTTTACTTTAAATAGTGCACATATTTTATTACTCATTAACCTGTAATAATTAAGGTAAATCTTATTTTTTAGTCTGGTATCTTAGTGGGGTATGATTTTGCGCGAATAAACTCCTTATAAAAAGTATAAGGAATGCGTGCATACACCAGTAAAAACAATTAAATGTAAGTGAAAATAAAGTAGCCTATATGAAAATAAAGTAGCAGACGATAGCTAAGTCCTTCTCAGCCAAACAGTGTCTTTTTGCGACTAAGGCAGTGGCACTGTGATTGCGTTTTTGTAGAGATATCGCACTTTCTTGCTATAACTTCTAGGGTAAAAACGTTTTTGAAGCATCGTAACTTAAGCTATTACTTTTTTCTATTTCTTTGTTTAACCATTGTTAATATAGCCAGTCGTTATTGACTGGATCATACCACAAGATGAAAGTTGGAAGACTCGAGGTAGGCCTATCACACGCTACCTGCTGTGACCTCTCAGGTTTCGAGAAATGTGGTGTCCACTCTGTGGTAACAGTTCACAAAGACACTAACAGTTGGTCGCCAATTGACCAAGGACACAAAAAGACAATAATGCCGGCTCAAAGCTGTTATTTAAGACTTCTGGTCAAAAGAGATGGATCAGTGAAAGCGTCTTAAGTGTCTCTCAACACCTATAATTTAACTAGAACATCCATTTTCACAAATAATAATCACCCAGAAACTTAATGCAGATAGCCGTTATGTTAGGCGCTCCGTAATCTGCACTCATTTGACTGTGAACTGCAAGAAGGACCATCTTAGCGTTTGCCGTGAACACCTGTCTTGGACAGAGGAAATTGTGTCTTGTTTCTCGACAGTGTTAAGTCGAAATTGATTCCGGACAGTGACTCAAGACGTGTTCTTCTGTGGAGGTAACCCGGAATCGACTTTGGGCATCTAACATTGTCAAAAGAACCACTATGTTTGAGGTGGCTTGATGGCCTGGACACGTGTCCCGACAAACGGGAATACCGGCCTTCATGCGTTCGATAGAGATACTCTGACAAGATCGTGCACACTGTGTCAGACTTTTCGCGGAGTAGATAGACCAAGTTTCATTTTAATGGACGTAAATGCACGTTCAAACAGGACTCAGTTGGTGGACGAATACCTCCAATCATAGATCGATTGGATCACAACGATTGGAGAGGCCTGTGATTCCCACTGACCTTTTTCCATCGAACACGTATGAAATGTGCTTGGATGTTTAAATGTTTCTGGAAGACAAGCTTCAATGACCACCGAGTAGCCAAGAGTGACGAAGAGCAAGAGTGGGTGCAGTTCTACAGAGGTTGATAAGGATTCTTATAAATAGTATGAAACTCCGACGCAAAAGTTGCATAGATGTTAAGGGTGATACACCCTATAAGACATGTTTTGCTTTCTGACTAATAGTTTGATGGCGAAAAGTGTGATCAGTTTCTTTATTTAAGGGAAGGTTTTACCGATTTTTATTTTCCCTTATATTAGTCTTTAATCAGATGATATTTTGTCCAGTTTGATTTTTTGCTGTATTAATTTTCTTATTATTTGTAAAAACAGGCAAGTATCCCTTCAAATGCATTCGTCAGTGTAAAATACTGTGTGTAGAGTATTGGCCATCTTCTTTTATATTTTGATGAATTAGTCATACGTGAATATCTATTATCGTTGACGCTACTCTAGGGAGATGGTACAAACGGAGCAATTTATTTTGAATTGTGCCAATTGGAAAGTACAAATCCTTAATTGGCACACCACCAGTCAAACTACCACATCACACCCGGCCGCGGTAGCCGAGTGATATAGGTATGGGATCATGGCTTGCCTTGTCACGAGTTCGTCCCTAGTACCGCTAAAGACTCGCCGTGTAGGGCAGCGATGCACGTTAAATCTGTCGATTGCTCAAACGTCCTCCCGTTGGTGTGGTGTGGTAGTTAGGAGAGGAAAGCGCCAGCTCAGGTGTCGTCCACGTCACTTGATCATGGTTCAAAATTACGTGGTCCGTTGCCAAAAGCCCTCGTGTAGCTGTACAGCGCGACGTTAATATTCAATCAATCCACAACACACCCTTGTAAAGACTTCACATTCGTTAGATTTTATTTGCATCAGGGACTTCACACAGAAGGTCTTCAGAAGCACCATGGCCGGAATCCGTGATTCGACAAAGCTTATTAATTTTATTGAATAAAGTTAAAAAATACAGAGAGATATGTTTGACATTGCAATTATTTTATATCAAGAATATCTAGAAATAATCGATGATACACTTAAATTTATAACACAGTTAGTGACAAAATAAGTATAAACAGGAAAAATTTCAGTCATTAAAACAGGAAATATTCATCATTAGACTGCAAAATTAGAACATTAGAAAAAGAAGCATATTTAAAAAGGATTTGGAACATGGATAGTTTTAAAAATAGTTAGCACTGCAATACAAGAAAAAAAAGTAAAATTCAAATGCATTAAAATGTTTGTCATATGAGATTACATAAATTATATTTTCTAAAATAATTCAATTTCCTTATTTTAGAAAGGATATACACTTTTAATTTAGGAGTATCGCATATTCAAAGAATCGTTATATAAAAATAAATAAATAAAAAGTAATTCTTATATCAAATCCCATGATAATTCAAAATAATCCAGAATTTTGGTCTCCATGAGCCTCTTAATAAAATTATATAAGAACCGGAAGTATTCATTACTAGTCAAATAACAGCAAAACAATGAAACGTACATATTTAATCACACATATGTATTTGTATATTTAGCATTTTTTTTCAATTGATGGCTTATTAAATAATTTTCTCCCATACCTAATTAAATTACAATTTTTATGCGACTCAGGATTAAATAATTTGATAAGATATTAATTGATTTAATTAATTATAATTGTTTTTAAATTTATCTGTTAATCCAGATGTACCCCAATTTTTCCTTTTTGGGTTACTTTTTTTTTAAAAAATTAAATTCTTATTGAATTATAAAACAAATAAAAATGTTATTTTATTCTGATTATATTTTACTTTAGTAAAAATTACTTAATCAATTTCAATTGGCAAAAGAATTCAATGAATTCCCCCTATTATGTTTAAATATATACACTAAAAGGAAAAAAAAAATTTTATGTCTATTAATAACCATTAATTTGGTTTTGAACAAAATGTATCAGTTCAACACCTATTTTTCTATTTTTGCATAACTAATTATTTAAAACAAAATTAATAAATAACAACAGATCAAAAAAGAAAAATAGACAATCGATTTTAAACGTATTCCATAAATAATTTGTATAAATCATTGTTATTTTGTGCAATATGTAACTTATAAACATTACGTGATAAATACCGTTTTCAGAGTAGTTTTATAAGTTAAATATAATATGCATTTACTTTCACTCATATTTTCATGTTTTTAATATTACTTAGCAAATTTTCAAATGCTGAAAATAAAAAAATTATACTTAGGAGACGCACGGATTTTAAAAGGAAAACATTTGCGATCAATCTCTAAGTTTCTGAAGGCTGGTTTCTATGTCCGTATATTCGATTTGAACCCATTAAAGACATTTATTGGAGTAAAAATTTAAAAGAGTATTATTCTTATTATTTCATTATTGTTTATGTAAACAAATATAGATAATTTGGTAATAATCCAATAATGAAATATTTCTAGCTCTAGCAAAAAGCAGCGCGATAAAGTTACTGATGAAGTCTAGCGGGATGCAGCGAGGGAAGGGGAGTTGCAGCAATGCAATGCTGCTCATTTCTAACTATGTATAAAAACAGAAACAATGTAATAAAATAGAAACAGTTATGGGATATATTTGTTATAAAACACTACACTAAAAACAAAATACTGCACAAAATAATCATATTTTGTAAATTTGCAATGAATCTCACAAGCTGCAAAATTATTCAAAGTAAACTGCCGGTTGGCCTCCCCCAGTTTAGAAGATAGGACAGTAAAGTCTGAAATAATCAAGATAACTGAAATGGAAAATGGGACAGCATTGCAAAATTAACAGATTTTTGAAAAACCTAAATAACTGGAGTGCAATATAAATCTGCTGGAATAAATCTCATCTGCTGGAATAAATAAGTCTATTATGAAAGGTTCATAGAAAGTGTTATGGACACAAATGATAAGTGGTTTTATAAACTTTGAAGAAACCACGAAAACTATCGTAGATGAAAGAGGTATCCTAACGATTGTGCAAAACTTGAGCTTCAACAACAAGTATGTTGTTGGTTTGGTTGAATCTCATTCAGTACCACTCTCAATTGAAAAGCAAATGAGTAACAATGAAATACGGAATAGAAGTGAAGAAGAAGGTGCTAAAAATCACATCAAGACGTCCACTACTAGAATATGAATGTAGCACCTCGACAAGCGTTTGACTAATAAAGAAGAATATGATCTCTCAATAAAGAGAACGTATATCCAATTTAAGTATCTAACGTACATAAATTACTTAATTACGTCACCTGTGATTTACTTGTTTAGAGTAAATTTTAATGATTTAAAAATGCAAAAAAAAAAAAAACAATCAATTTAGTCTACAATATATGGGCTTCAAACATTTGACTTTAGAAGGTACGGTAAGATATAGATTTAGCTTCATAGTGTAAGTGTAAAATTTTGGACCAGGGTTTTACTCAGGAAATACCTTTAATACATAAATTAACACAATAACAAAATGTTTAGCTGACTTTAGGATAGTGAAACAAATTTTCAATTTCATCAATCAGGAAAAATCGAGAAGAAAAAAAAAGAAAAGAAAAATCGAGCATTCTGGAAGTTTTACCTTATATGACGATATCAACATATGTAGTCTGTTTTCTAACACACAGTTCACATACAAAGTATTTTTCTCAATATTGTTCTTTACTAACTGAAGATCATATTTAGAGTTCATTTCAAGCAAGCAAACAATGTATCATTGAATATCTGCCTCCAAATTGTTTAAATCGATTTCACATCATGTATAAAATGAAATGCATTTTAAGAGATTTGAATAATATACACTATATTTTATATAATACACACACATATATATATATATATATATATATGATACACAAACTATATCTTAGGATTTAAACTATTTTACAGCTTGGGAAAAATTTTAAGCATAACTTTTATATTCTCAAGGACTTTAAAACGCATTTAGCAAAATGTTCGCCCGAAGAAAAAAGTAACTTTTATAAAATGCGAACTATCCTCTTCCCTATACGGGACATTTGAGTAAGCCTTAAAATCACATATCCCACTCTGTACTTCTGAAGAGGAATAATGGATCCAAGCGCGCTTTATCGCAGTAGTGAGAAGTGTCAACGGACCTGCATTATGCTTCTGTGGTAATAACATACTTACACTTCTCCTTCTCGAAGAATAAACGTGTTTTTTCGCTTAGAAAGATGTGGCATCTTTTCATTTTTCTCCCTTTCTCATTTCTGTGGGGCACACCTTCCAAATATCTGTGTCAAGGAAGCTCTTCACGTTATTTTTCTGGAATAATATTTTCTGTATTCTTCAAGTGGAGGTATTTTTGACCCTACATTATGACTTGTTCAGATAAGTGAGGAAGATAAAAGTGCATTTGCCTGAGAACACCGGAAATATATACAAAACTTGCTTCTGTTTTTCACTAAATTTTTTTTATTTTCCCTGTTTAAGGCTTACTCAGATATTCTATACATCTTAAATCTAAAAGATCCACGCACAGATTTATTGTGTTAAACTAAGCATGTTATTTAAAAGCAAATCAAAGAGGTATGCAAATTTGATATTCGCTAATTGTTGCCATATCTTCAAATTTTAATAAATATTTCAATTATTGCAGAAATATTTTGATCTAAATACATAACAAAGAACATTTTGACATTGCATTGTATATTATTATTTTAAAAAAGAAAAGTGTTATTTTAAGAAAGCCTATAACCATTGTAAATGTGAAACCTATGAAATGAGTATCAAAAGAGTATGTCATGAATTTCAGACACGGCAAGTCTCCAAGTGTGAGAGCCGTTTCATTGGTGGTTTCATTCCTCTAGAAGCCGTTCCATCTACCAAATATCAAACAATTAAAATTGTATTATTATTGTTTACAAAGAAGTGCTTTCTAAAATGAATTTAGGAATCAATATAAAAGACATATTTAAAATAAGAAATATTTATCATAAATGAAAGTTTTTATCTCATGACATTTTTTATTTTTAATTTAAGAGTTTGAACATTTAAAAAATGGCTGTTCAAGGTATCAATGCTATCTTTTCCAATGTTTTTGAATGCTCAATACTATCATGCTCCCTCCAAAAATGGTGATAGGATAGCAAAAGGCGTCTTGTCACTTAAATGGAGTTATTTGAGCTTGAGAAAGCAAGGAGAAATACTAAATGCTATTACACCCATCCCCATTCTTAAAAAGCCAAACGATTAAGTTTTGATATCTTAACACACACAAATCAAATTAAATCCAAAGTACAGTTAAAAGAAACTTCTTGGTTCAATTTTCAGTCACTATCATCTTATAATGGACTTTCCCCTTAGTTCAGATACAGCTTGTCCTTCCTGTGTGGATTAGCATTAAATACATTTAATTAGATAGTATTAAAAGTTTATTCTACTGTTTAATCTTACGCTGCCTATCATAAATTTAATCAACACACACATAAACACACACACTCAAACACACACACACACACACATATATATATATATATATATATATATATATATATAATCCATAAATATTTACAAACCTAAGTATAACCGTGGAACCGCTCCCTAAGGTGACCATTTCTTTGACTATCCACGTGAGCTAGAGGTGTAGGGTTTACAAAAGGAACATACATTTTTGTATTCTTAATATGACTTTATTAAGAATATTACTTAACCCTCTAACAAATTAGATAATTATAGTTATGAGAGGATCTACCATGAACAAACACACAATAATAGTTGTACCGAATCGTGTAACTAGACCACTATCAATATCTAACCAGCCTAATCTCACTTCTAATAAGTCAATCCTACCTTAATCCAATCATAGCTTCAATCCTATGAAGAGGCATCAGGGCGCGCGTGCAATGGTATGCACCTTGACCTAATGGCTTAATCTTCAAGGTAACTTCTACTGGCGGTCAATTCACGCTTGTATCACGCTCACATAACATTCCCCAAATTGCCATACGACTTACTGAAAATTCTGTTATTTAAAAGCTATCTCATTTGCATTTCAGCTTCACATTTCACTTCTTGGGTTTTGGTTGGAAAAGAGTTGCCATTAATCTTGGCCCCAAAAGAACCCAGAGGACATGTTAAAGAAAAGACGCGTGAGCTCGTCACATAACTAGTCAAGATAGTAGAAAATATTAGCCTTAGTAGTACAAACTCCTGGTCTTAAGAACCAAGATTGCAGGTTTAAACAAGTTTTAGGGGTAGCCAACTTTTTCCTGTAATTTTGCCTATATTACTGAGCCAAAGGGAAAGGAAAGAGTATTATTAGTATAAAATTAAATACCGCAAATATAATATACTATACCAAAAATATAACGATAAAATTATAGCCTGCTAGTATTTACTACTACAATATGTAAGGATGATTAAATTAGATTAAAAATTAAATTTCTTATCTAGCACTTAACTCATATTTTTCATTTCAACTTCAAGTATCAAACTAATCACCCATTTATTTCTTCCGAACATATGGTCTAGCTAGTAAACATGTCTAATTCCAGATCGTTATATTTAATAGCCTTATATGTCAGCATTATCTTTCAAGTACAATCATAAAATCCACGATACTTACCCCATGGGTGTTTTAAGTGCTAACCCACTTAAAACACACCGTGCCGTGTTTTTTCCTCCCTGCTCTTAGCATCAGAAGAGATGTACTAATTCTAGAATAAAGACCTTTTTTAAAACTAAGTCTGATTCTGTGGCTCAAAACATGCCATATATATATATATATATATATATATATATAATTGCTCCAATCCTCCAATAATGTTTGAAATTGTAAAATAAATAATTGCAAAAAGTCTTAAAACTAAATAAATATAAAGGAACCGAGAAACACTTTGACTTTTTCGGAAAAATATTTCTTCTATTACTTCCAAATATAAAGGTTTTTTCAAATATAATAATTAGACCACCTTAGATCCTTAGATTTATTACAATAAAAAACTGTCTTATAAGGAAATCTTCCTTAAATAAGATGCTTGCAAATGAAAAATATAAAATGCGGAAGTGTGTGGATCTATTTCAATAAATAAATAAATGTCTAACTTATAATTTTTTTTCTTATAGTACATGTTAAAATACAATCTGCAGAGTTGATTAATTAACAGTTTAATTACGTTTGAATGCGTCACATTTTAAACTAAATAAGGCTGGTAGTGAAGGAATACATGACTTCATACCATGGTCAAATCATGAACATGACACCTACATTGAAACTGATGTCCCACACTCTAAGAAATAGGTCCTCAACCTTTTGAACTGGCCCCCTATTCTAGTGTATGTTTCAATACCGCCCTCTCCCAATCAAAAGAAATAAGAGAGTACATAATACTTGGTGAAAACAAGAATTAATTTTAAAATAATATTTTATGACTAACTGAACATATTTTTTAATTAATTTTTTTTTCTAAAGCCCTCAATTTTTTTTTAACTTGCAAATTTGAAATAGCTATTGCCACAAATATATCAAAATGTGTAATATTATATATGTTAGTTTTAGAAAGGATATTAAGGGAATTGAAACGCTATTGAATTTCTTCTTTATTTAAATGAGTGATATAAAAGTCTTAGCTTACATGTTATAAAAACGCTTTTGAAAGAAGGTTTTGATGATATGAAGTAATTCCCAATAAACTATTGCTTTCAAAAGAAAAAAAAAAATTAAAAAAAGAAAACCTGACAGTTTTATTCTTTAAAGAATCTCACGTTAATTCCGGGTTAACATTATTTAGTTATATTTCTTGGATAATATACGTTTCGAAATGCAACTGACGAAACATTTTTCCTGTTGCTCACAGACAAAGACAACATATACTCTATAGAATATCACTACTAAAATATAGCCAATACTAAAATATCACCGTATATTTTATTTAAAGTAGGGTATTTAACAAACCAGAAAAAATAATTTATTTCATTCGTCATTTTATATTCACACAGTTAACTTGCCCTATATTCTCATATATTTCGTCTGTGGTTGAAAAAAAAATATTTAAATCAAATTTGTTCATTCTCTTTGTCTTTCTTTCTATGTTTATTATTTTTTGTTATATTTTTTTTAACATAAAATTTATAAATTTTTCATAATGGTTACGTGCATAAAAAGATTTCGTTCAAGGAATGCATTTCCTATGAAATGTCCATCATTAAAGCATTTAAATTTTAGGCAGTCATGTTTAATTGATTCCACATATAAGAAAAAAAAATATTTAGAAGACTTCTTTAGAAATGTGTATGAAGTTTAAATTTATTATTAATGACATATATAACTTATAGATAAGAAACAAGATAAAATTCAAAAAACTTGTTTTTTATAGATAGTTTTACTGCATAAAACAATTTAGCATTTTTTTTCTGAATAATTTTTAAAAAAATCAAGTTCGAGTTTTATGACAAAAAAAGCATCAAATAATAATATATAAAATACATTTTTTTATGTATATTTCAAAAGTAATTGATGATTTAGCCATAAATTTCAATACCCTAGATTTTTAAGTAAGTTTTGGAACATTAAAATTTACCAAATAAAACAAAATGTGAGGGACAATAGTATTATAACAATATTTTTTTTACCGTTTTTTATTTAATGGGTAAAGATAAATATGTCTCTGTATTCTTTGTACATGTAGGTGTTACTTTTCAAGCATAATAAATATGGGGATAGAATAGGTGGATCAGAGTAATGATAGGTTAAGAGTAAAAAACTGAGAAACCCTAGTGAATCCCCTTAACTATAAAGCATTTCTTATATTGCTATACAAGTGATTTATTAAAATATAAAAATATATGTTTTTTTATATAAGTGAGTATCAAAATATAATGCAAATATGTACCAAATTTTGAGAAAAGATCTTTAAAACACAGATATTTGTAGCTGAAATTTAGACAGATATTGGATGGTTAAAACCTAAGAATTGGGTACCAAACTATACTTTAATCTAATCAACAATTGTTTTACCTTACCTTTAATATTATGAGAGCTATGTTTATCAAAATGATTGTGCAATTTTAATACTACAATTATTGTAATAATATTTGTATTGTTCTTTAACATGGAAAATGTGTCGCATGTTTCACCGCATAACGTTTTGAATTTCCCCCAAAGTAAATGGGCATCTGAGTGTAAAATATATGACTTGAAAGCTGTACACTACCATTCTTTCTCTCAAACAATTTATTAAATATTTTACCAGTCTGCTGTTCAATATATTATCCAATGTAATAATCACTTTCAATTTAAATACACATTCATATTTTAGAGTCTGTGTGTATGTTTTGTTTTCGGCGCTTTTGAATTATCTATTGAAAACTACATGTATTCATCTTAATAATACACCTTACGGATTACAGATATATATGATGAAATATGTTTCCGTTCATAGACTTAAAGTACTTATTTCTTGATAATGATGCAATTATTTTAAACATGACTACTCGAATAATACTGTTTTTTACAAACATTTATCCGCAATAACAGAAGCACGAAAATTGATATCAATAATCTAAAATATTCTTTTAGCAGTACTTTTTCATTCTATTCTATGTATGAAGCATGTTTCACACAACAATACCTTTACTCATAATAAAATGCAGCATGTTTGCCTTTAAACTTAAAATAAATGTGTTCCCTTTTTATAACAGAAACTTATTTCTTGAAAAACTTCAAAAGATATAAATGAATGAAATGAAAAAAATGAAGAATCATTTTTACCTGAGCATCTCAGACAATATCGAATGATTTTTAAACAAGGTAAAAAAAGTAAATGTTTTATTAAAGTTTTTCTTATAATGAAAGCAAAATTAAAAAGATAGAAAATTTTTTTAAAATTTACAGATCAAAAGAAAATTGATAAAAAAAATTTAAAATATTTTTTTAGCAATTTATTTA
>BMAV01019196.1:15682-46588 GCA_019973955.1 Trichonephila inaurata madagascariensis
AATAGGAATGAATGATGTTCCCCTCAAAAATAATTTTACCTTTTATTAAGAAACTTTCAGTTCACATATTTTTGAATGATGTCATCTTCTCACATACGATTGTAAAATAAATATCTAAGTGCAATTCATGTAGGAAGTATAAAATAACTGAAGTGTACTTTATCAAATGCTTATATAAATGTATTTCGCTTAGAAATTTGCACGTTAAATTACCTAGGTTTTTTTAAAATTAATCATTTTGGTTTTTCTATTGAACTTTCAAAATAATAATTATTTTCTCTATATCTCAGTTAATATTTTTTAATATGCTTAGGTTATGATTATTTAATATAACTTATACTGGAATTCATGAAATGAACCGTGCCTAAAAATGTTTAGTGTCTGTTTTGAATAGTATATATATTAAATGTTCATTAAGGGATGCAACTACTATATGAATTAATAGAATGAGTATGAATCTTTATGAATTTTATCTTTTAAATAAAGCAAATATTTAACATTAATCCAAAAATATAGTCATTAACTAAGAAAAAAAGTTTTCCTGAGTTCCCCTGAAAGTAAATATTTAAACATTTTATGCATGTATAAAATCTGACAATAATCCAGCAAAAATGTAGATTACACTAAATCAATAACTCTTTAAGTGAAGAAATATGCGTCTGCTGAAAATAAGTTTCCACGCCATTTTTCCAAAACTTTTATTACACTATTCTTGTAAATATTTTTGAAAATATTCTATTATATCTGATATATAAACATACTTGAAGCCAAAGTATTCATAATTTAAAATATTAAAATGTTTAGACCTTTGAAGAGAATTTATCAATCGCATTTATTGATATGTTCAAAATATTTGCATGAATTTATTTTTAGCATATTTCAGATTAAGTTTAACCTAAGTACTTAAGTAAATGTAATGCAAATCTTTTGAATAATTTGATTAGACACATTTGTAATTTACAAGTGACAAGAGAAGCAAAAATTTCAAACTTAATTTAAGAAACATTTAGCAGAAAATCTATTAAAAGCTGTTAATAGCCTTTTTAGAAACAGACATTTTTCTATTATCAATTGCATCTTTGGGACAAAAGAATATTTTTAAATGATTAGATAATTTTACTGCCTGAAGCTTTTATCAAGATACGTTTTTTTTTTTTTTAATTCAAGTTGCTCCTTTCAGTTAAAACTTCTTAAAATCTACAGTGCTTTTATTCCATGTTTATATCGTGATGAAAAAAGACCTAGATGGCAGGTTTCTCTCGTAGGCTCAATTGTTTTAATCCTAAATTTTAACTTTTGCGCGAAGTATTTCATTAAAAAATATTCTAATTGCAAAGTTACGTTCTCTTTTTTGTCCTTCAATGATTTAGTGCCTACATGAATCCCATGACGCATTTTTAAGGCACGTGAAACCCTTACGAACAGTTTTGAGAATTTAATATTTAAGAACATAATTTTTAACAAATAATTTGCAAGTGATATTATTTCAAATTAAAATTTATTCATGTCAAATTTCACAAAAATTGAAAAGTTCTGCAAAATATGTTAATATTTTTCATCCTCTGTTTCTTGAATTTTATTATTTTTTTTAAAAAGTTTTTAGCCCTTTTTTTTCGCTATCAGCATGCACAACTGTAAATGTTGTTGTCAGTGCTTAACATTTGCAGAGCTAACTTTGTATGTCATTAATATTCGTTTCATAATGGATTCTTGCTCTGGCACGTTTTAAGTTTAGATAAATTCTACAATGCAGAAGGGAAATAAAGTTATTCTAAGTAATGAATTAATCTCTCTGATGCTATAAATTACATTTAGTAGGAAAACATCATGAGGATTTGGATTTGATGCCACCAAATCGATTGAAAGAAATTAGGATTCCTGTAGGAAAACTCCACACTTTTCGTAAACAACGAAATGTCTTAATATGTATACCCTGAGGATGAGGATTTGTGTTTTAAATTAGACAATGATTTCTTCTGAATTTAAATTAAGCACGTTTGCTAAAACTTTAATTTTAATGCGATGGTTAGAAATGCGTAACATTTAAGATTAATAGCAGCGAATTAAAATACTTAATTGCTTGAACAGTTTTGGACCCCCCTAATGTACATTTCGTTTACGATTAGGGTTATTTCCAATACTTTTTAAGTGTTATTGCTTGCTAAATTTTATAATAATTACTATGTTTGGAATTTCCATTAATTGTATTGCTCCGATCAAAGAGAATTATTTGATGAATGTATAATGGGAAATATTAATTGGGTGTGTAATAATAATTAAATAAATTATGATGTTATGTTAAGGCAAATTTTTTCCATTAGTAATCAGCTATACATAAGTGAGAAGAAATTTTAATAATAACCTTCTTGAGTCATTCAAGATGTTGGCAGATTAGAATTATTGGGCTTTGATAGTCACGCTCATTAGTCTCTAAAAATTATATTCACAGACACACGTACAGAACTGTTTTATTCAAAATTAGAAATAAACTTCGAAAACTAAATATATCATATCTATATTCAATATGGCATAACATGCTTTGATTAAATTGAATTGAAAAACAAATACTTTTTGATGAAGTAATTGTTTACTTACTATTCAAATTAAACTTTTTTTCTTTTTAAATAAACATGCACAGCAAGATATTTTAGTCAGATTTTTAAAATCAACATTTTATAAAGTATGAAATTTTAAGAAGTTTGGTTAATTCTGGCAAGGGAAACTTATGGATGCTTAAAATATTTCTATTATAATGAATACAAATATGTCTATTATGTTTATCTCAAACAAGAGTGTTTGTGGAGAAAAGTGTTAAATAATGTTTTCATATATTTTTCATGGCAGTGTATCACTGCTTATTCTAACATTAAATATTTCAGAACACAATGCCTCATTACATTTACCTACAGTGTGTGGAGATTTAAATTAAGATTAAAAGGTGTTTGTCAATGATTATGATGATACATTAGCCACATTTTAAAGTCCAAAGCAATTTTTACAAATCAATTCAGTGCTAGTATTCTTGCTCAGTTCAAATTGTGGCTTATTAAATCATTATTTTTAAATCCTTTTCTATCCTTGATATATAAGTTAACTAACAAAATAACTCAGTTACGTCGACTTAAGTTTAAAATTGGTGGTGTGGGACCCATTTTAACGGCTCATTCATCTTATATTTCCAAACATTTTCAATAGAAAAGTCCTGCATTTTTTAATATTTTGTAAAAATGTAACCTAAGAATTAAAGAACCAACTTTTTACACGACCAGTACCTATATGGCAATAGTAATAATTTCCTATCTGAAGTCATTCACGAGAAGCATTTAAATTGTTCATGGTACCAAACTTAGTGATATTTGATTTAAGAAAAAGATTTCAATATTATTTCGAGTGATTTCTTTCTTTAAAAAATCTTAGAATGGTGCTGAAGATTGTTCAATTCAATAACAGTAGTTCTTGAGATTCTGAAAAAATGTTTCTCTTTCAGGAGTCTCTTGAGACTTCTTTATCGATTTTCGAAACCGTTTCTGGAATTTTTTTCATCTTATAAAAAACTCAAAATTTGTTTATTGATTTAAGATTGCTTACTTACATTTACTTGACATCGTCGTAGTACAACATAAATATTTAACAAACGATTATCCTTCCCCCCTCCACTATTTCAAAGGGTTTTTTTAAAAATAAATATGACATTTTCAAAAAAATTTTTTCAGAAATTAAGAAACATACCTCGGTTTTAGTTAATATTGATCTTAGCCTTTTCGGTATTGATTCACTAACTAAATGGAGCGAATTTGTGGGCTAATATTGATAAAAATATATAATGTAATTACAAATTTATGCATCAAGTTTGCTTCCAACATTTTTTTAAGCAAATTCATCCACAATGAATCATGCAATGTAAATTGCTAATATTTACAATAATAATGTTTACAAAAAAATTTCAAATCCTTAACCAATGTGAATTCAAGTTTTAGTCATGTAAGATTCATAGAGATGAACATTTATGAATTTATCACTGAAACTTCTATCTTCTTTTGGGAGGTTCTCTTTCAATGGAGTATGTCTTACGTATGCATCTATGGTTTTAAGATGGCTGGTATTTTGACAAAAGAAGGATCTAGTTAGCCCTTGGCCGTCCTTAACTCACTGACTTATTTAGAATTATTTTCGAGGGTTAAAAAGACTAATAGTCTAATCCCTTTGGTCAAACCTACTTGTGCACCAGTGGTATCAGGGAAGACACTCTGGTGATTATCTGTCTCTTTATTGCAACAGTCATAAGCAAACAACTCTTAGGAGATTAATCAGTGGTCCCCCATAGATCCCTACCTACTCCAACAATAGCAAGATCTTCCCAACCTATTCCGTGTTGGGATACACAAGCTATTTCCGATGCTCGTCCTGGACTTTTTAACCCGCGATCACTCGCGCGGGGTGTTCTGTACACCCCAGCAACAAGAAAAGCCTCCTACAATTCTAAAAATAATGCGCAGAGCCACGATTTTTTCTGTAGCTGCCCATTTTAGGTCATTGAACCTTCAGACCTGATGTAATCAATCTCGCTAGAACGATTGGAATGTAACGACCTTCAAAAGTTTATTTGGGGTGCTGAGAACACCCCGCGAGTGATTGAGTTATATTTTCGTACTCGAAGCATCTTCGGAAAAGTACGTTTTACTCTTTCCTTTTACATTTTTTTTTTCAAATATATTAATATGTATGAATGTTTTATTTAAAATTTCAATAAATGTGGTATAAAAATAATATAATTCTATAAAATAATTGTAAAATACAATTTTTTTAAAAAAATTTCAAAACATTTATTAGAAATTATGACAAAAACTCCATGGGAAAGGGAGAAATAGCGACTTTGTCGTCTATTAGATACTGTATCAACAGATTGAAAAAATGAACTAAGTGAATTCGATGACTGCGTTATTTCGTAACCAAAGTTGGAGAGATGAAACTTGAAATCGTAAATTTTTATAATACAGGTGGTGTTGATACAACTGATGAAATGTGCAGTATATATTATGTATCGCGAATATGTAACCTTTGGCCATTGCGAATAATGCGAATTCATGCTATTCATGCTATTGCGAATTCATGCTTCCTTTGTCTATCATTCGATTCTTCCTGAAAATAAATGAGACATTCAATATTATTAGAGGTGATTAGAATGGATCTTGTGCAGCCACAGTGGGATATGAGATCGGATTTCCCAAACCTTAACAAAACACTCAAAAGAAGCTTTACTGACACAGAATATACTAAAAAGAGCATTAATCTCCCTAAAAAAGGGGTGTTGCACTGCTTGTCCACGGGTAAAAGATGTAAAAATTATTTGTTTTTGTCTTCAATGTAAGAAAAATATGTGCTTAAAGCATATGAATACAGTCTGCTCTGAATGTTTGAAAAATGATTTAAATATTGTTTTTCTACTTTTTACTATCCTTATCATTAATTATAAAGTATATTTATTACTGGTAATACGTTTTACTTGTGGTTTATGAAAAAATATAAAATTGTGTACTTTAAAATGAAAATTTTGTAGGTTTAGTTTAAATTAATGCTAGTCTCATTTGAATGCAATAAATTTAACAATTTTGTTTGTATAACACAAAAAAACTCTTATACTTCATAAATATATATCATAATTGACTTAAAATTTTTTTCTTATTTAAATACAGGTGTTAAGAGTTTGGGGTGTTCTCTACACCCCGCGAGTAACGACGGTAGAAAAACAGGCGCGAGTGACCGCGGGTTAAGAGTGAATTGGAGGATGAACCTAATTTAACTTTGCTAAATATTGGACACTGTTAAAAACAAAAACAGCATGAATTTCTCGTAATGTTAAAAAGTATCACTAGTTTGTGTTTGTGGAGAATGAATAAAAGTTTTTTTTTTTTTTTTTTTTTTTGCAAATCAAGTTGCTACAAATACGAAAGGGGAAAAAAATGTGGGTTTATACGCAAATATATGAGATAAAACGTCAATACAAAAGTAGTGGAATTCTTTTAAATTCCATTTATGTTTCATCTTTCCTTTTTTTCAATTTATATGAATAAACACACAAATACATCAAAGGTCAATTTAAAACTAATGATTTTAATATGGATCCAAAATAAAAGCAGATAATTCATGTTTCCTTTACTTGAAATGTACAAATATTTTTGGCTAATGCTTTTTTTTTAAAAAAAATGCAGAGTTTTTTTTTTGTAAAACAAAGGAAAATATTTATTCTCTAAGCACCATTATAATATCAAAGCACAATATTTACAATAAAAATACATTTCGAATGGATGAAATGGATGTTCTTATAAAAATGAAATGAAATAATTTTTTTAAGATCCATGGAGAGTGAAATAAAATGCAAATTAATTGTATTAATGTAAAATAAACAAAAGCAAAACATTTTGAAGCATTAAGGTAAAGAAAAAAATCCCATTAGCATGTATCATTATAAAAAAGCGCATTTTGGTATGCTGCTAAATATTTAATAAAAATTAGTTTGAAACAAATTGTATTTTATACGAATTAGTTTCATTTATAAAACAAATTATTATTTATTTAATAAAATACGCTTTTATATTTAACACTAGAAAGACTGAAATTTTGTATATACCTATATTGCCCCAAAGAAGTCAAAATTATTGCACTGTGAAAGAATGGTTAATGTCTAAAGAAATGTGTTTAAAATTAATTTTTAATGTTTTTAAATATTATTTACAATCATATAACAAGTTATTAGTAAATATTAACAATAAAAAAATTTCTTCACTTGTAAAAAAATATATTCTAAAAAGTTCTAAAAAATTGTTCATAATATATGTAATTTTTTTCTAATTCAAATTGAAAAGCAGTCAAAATGACTTCCTTTGGGCACACAATCTTGTGTTAATTTGTTAAATAGAAATACTCCATATATACTATCAATGTAATAATTTTTTATGGGCGTTTCAAACATATTGAAATATTATTTAGCAAAACGTAGCTGTAGACTTTCAATTTTATTCAATAAAAATAGTAATGTATACAAATGTATTAGTTAATTTGCTATACAAACCAAAAACTGTATCAATATCTTTATGTTCGTCAGTTCTTTGCAATTTATAGTTAATCTCTAGTTTTTAATTCTTTTAATTAGTTTTATTTTCATCTTTAAACATAAGGGAGAAAATTAATGTGCTGATTATATTTTTAAGTAAAATTCGAAAAGCTTTACGATAGGTATTCCTCAACATAAGTATGTCATAAGTAAAAATAATAAGTAAAAAAATAAGTAAAAATAAGCTCTTGAAATTTATGAGATCCCAAGCATGAATTCTGTATCAATTTAAATAAAGAAATTGACTAAAAAATTAAAGATGTACTAAAGACTTAAAAAAACAAACCAACACTCACAGGAAAAAAATATTATTAAATACATGCGTTAGATTAAATACTAGTTAGTCAGTACTAATTCAAATTAGTTAGTTATCACAGTATACATCAGTAAAAAAAATCGCCCGTAATGAAATGGTTTATCTTATTGAACTATTTATTTTAGCTTTTCTCATCAAATATATATTTTAATATTCTTTATTAATGTCTGGGAACTTAATTTATTTTACATTTTCAGGATTCAAGTAAAGTTCTTTTTAATCAAACTTTTAAGTAACTATTACAAACCATTCTGAATCCGAATTTATAAAAATATATCAAAACAAATTTTTACTTTATTATATTTTTTTATTTATTTTATATTGTTTTGTAATATATTTGTAGTAATTATTAAGTTTAATTTATTATTAAAAGGTTTTCAATAAAATATAAATAAATTAATTACAAGTATGAGAGGAAAATAATTATTTTTTTTCTGTAAAGATGTATACATGATATTATATATATATATATATATATATATAGTTCCCTTATGATTACGCTATTAATATATTCGATCCTGATTGTGAAATGAAGATGTGCTTAAATGTTTCTTTTGTTAATGAATTATGTTTTACACATCAAAAATTAGCCAAGCGATTTTATTAAATTAACATATTATATCAAATTAATTAAATCAAATTGCATTTTTAATATTAGACTTTATAAATTCAGAGCTTCTAAAATGTATTTTTATTTTGATTCTGCATATTTTGCTTTCAGCCTCTTTAGCATATACGTTAGTATGTTTATTAGGTCATTTAATACAGGTGGCGTATCATCCACCCCTAAGAAAGTTTCATAATCACTTAAGCCGTAAAAAGCGGAAGAAAAACTAGTGTTTTAAAGCTTACCCATAAAAATTCAAATAAAAAACCAAATAGCTAGAGCTCTTATCACTACAAGTTCAGGTTTAGAAAATCAATCGTCCTTTTTTTTTACAGCCGCATCCACTTAGATGAATCATTATTTAAAATATGCGTACATTAGTCAGATGCACAGATTTCTTAAAATTGTATACATTCAAAAAAACTTCCAGCTGTGTAACATAAGTTTATCTGTAGCTTTATTATTTCAGGGATATTTTTTTATAAAATGTTTCAAGTATATGATAGTAGCTTCCTAAGCAGGCGTTTTTAAGGTTATGTTGCTGTAAAAAAAATATTCATTGATAAAAATGTTTACTAACTCAAAAATCTTTAGTTAGTAAAAATTTTTAGTTTTATCTTAAAGAATCTAAAGTAATATATGATTGATTCAAAGGAAAATATATCATCTATATTGCATTATTATCAGAGGAAATTCATCGAACTTAATTTTAAAAAAAAATCACAAATATAAACTAATTAATATTTACCATATTAATTAAAGTGACTAATTAAAGACAATCCCATTAGTTTTAAAGAGTTAAAGAACTTATTAATTAAATATTTATATTAAAATATTAAAATAAAAAAAGCGTAAGTAAAGTCAAGTAAAGCGTAGCATAAAATAGATAGTTCATCTATATACTAATATATTTTAAAGTACATAACTCAACATGTGTCTGATAACTTACTTTATAACACACGTTGTGTGGTAGTTAGGAAAGGGGGTACCAGCTCAGGTGTCGTCCACGTCACTTGACCACGGATCAAAATTACATGGTCCTTCGCCAAAAGCCCTCGTGTAGCTGAACAGTAAGACGTTAATATTCACTCACTCACTCACTAACCTTTTGGTGGTTTTCCCGCCCATTGTGCGGGCGCCCATTGTGCGGCTGCCAAATACCTCCAGACGTTCAAAGAAACTAATTTTTCAAAAACGCTTTTAAGTATATGTATATAATATTTGAAACACTTTTAAGCTAACTACAATGAAAGCTGACTTTAATTAACCCTCTGGGATGAACGTCAATTTTTTTGCCGCTCTTAGAAACATCCATCTGACAGACGGGTACGCAAATTTTATTACCTTAAAGACTGTTTTAAATGTCCTTATCACTCATAAAGTTGTGTAGAATTTTTAATATTTAAGTCTTTATGAGGCACACTATATAAATATATTTTTATCACAAGAATTGTGACAAGTATTTTTGTAAAAACTGATTAGAAATTATTTATATTCATGTAAAAATAATTGAAAATAATAATACCAAAAACGAAAAGAATATAGGAATATAGATACTGATAGACGGTGATAGAAAAGAAAAATCGCACTTATCGTGATTTGAAAAATATCGCCAAGTACCAACACGTGATCCTCTCACTGGGTAGAATCCAAATGAAGATGTCAAGGCAGCCCACCCCAAAAATCACACCACAGCGTTATCTACAGGCATCAAAGCAAATCATCCCCGTCTGAGAGACGAATGTTCCGATCTTTGGGTTAAAGTTGGATTAGTAAAAAATGTAAAAGTTAGCAAGTACTTGTCCTTTGAGGGAAATAAACAAACAGAATTCCCATTAATTACTTTGGGAATTTTGTTGACTGATTTCTTGTTTTATTAACATTTCACAAAGAAGTAAGGCGATAAATATTAGCAATTAACTTTTTAATTTTCTACCATAGTCAATATTAGGAGGATGACACTTAAATAAGCTCACCTCTTTCCAGCTTCTGTTCCGATATGGAATATTTACTATTGATTTTTTTTTCTATAAAGTGAGATATTTTTAAAACGTCACTTTTGTTCAAAAAATGATGAAGTAATTCTTCAAGTCTCCACAGTCTGTTGTACATGATGTATTTATAGAGTGCAAAATCCCAAATATCCCCTTTTTCTGAGAAAAATAAACGCATTTTATGTGTCATTGCTATGAATACAGTTGAATATTTAGTTAAAAAGTTATCATTACACAAACTATTAAAAATACTTGGGTAAAGTCACGGAATTCAAAGGAATTGCAATTTTACGTTTGGATGAACTGTCTAAAAGTGCCAAGATCTCTTAAGAAAACAATTAGTATTGCTGTAAACAAGGCAGCAATGATGAAATAGCATGCATATTATGAAGCATCTTAATTTCATGGTATAACGTCGGAGTATTTGTCTTCATTTTTGCTTTTCAGGCCGAGAATGCGTAAGAAAAGGGAGAAAACATTTAAATCTTCAATATAAAATGCTTGCAAGTCTGAGAATAAGTAAAAAAGTCACAATCAAAAAAGAAGTTCAAATACATCTGAAATAGATACATTTCAAACATTAAAAGGAAGTTTTTATTTATACTTAATTAAAAATCAAAACTAAGTATTTAAACTTGATTTCTTGAAAAAGCTTTTGTTAAACAGCTATGGTACTATATATGTATATATGCTTTTAAAATGAGAACAATAATTTTATTCTGTGGTATGATAAATCGAAGATATATTTATATCAAATATTTCTCTATTGAAAACAATACTTAAATGAAAGATACATTTAAACTTTGGGGAATACAGAATAAAAGCAATTTTAGTTTCAAATTGATATAAAAATGTAGTATCTACTCTTCAGCGCTTTCAAAAGATATCTCTTAGAAAATAGAAAGTAAGCTGGTTTATTTTTATTATTTTTGTGTTCATAACTGTAAAAAATCAGAAAATGAACAAAATTAACTGCTTTATGAGAAATCGAAAATTTTCTCTAAGCATTTAATTTTAAGATCTCACATGGAAATATGTCCCCTTAAGTAACAACTAATATATAAATAAACATTTCCTTGTAAGTAGGAAAATATTTTATCAAATTGTTTCAAGTTCTTCTCTTTTATTCTGTTATTTTTAAAAGCATAAAATGAAACTAAAATATTGCACATTTCGCAACGTATTTATAAATTTTAATTCAATAAAATAATAATTATACATAAATATTAGAAAGAAAGCTTTTTTTACGGTGTTATTAATCTGATATCTTAGTTACTCCTTCATTTATATAAGGAAATATTTTGTGCGACCATAAAATTGTGTATACTTTATTATTATTGTATTTTTTTTTGCATTCTGGTCATAAACTTGTTGTAGTATGATTTATTGCCTTTACTCATAAAATGAGAGTCATTAGCTAAAAGAATGTGGTTTTTAAATAAATTTCTTTGTGTGATTTGCTCTTATGTTTTTAAACTTTATTACTCAATTATGATTTAATAGTATTCAAGATATTCCACCAATCTTTTGAATATGTTAAATAAGAAAAAAAAAATGATTGAAACTTTTACTACCCTGCAAATAAAAAGAGCTCGTATTTTGCTGATGAAGAGTAAAAATTTATCCCAACTTGATGACAATATATTTTTTAATTCTCTAAAATTTCATTACACAACCTTTTTTTTATCATAAATTTTCATTTTTTCCATAAATCGTTTACTAAGCATATAAAATTATATTATTCTCTTTAATGCTAACAATAAATTTTCTCTAAGAGATAAAACTTTCACAAAAACTGTTAAGTTTAACAAGGTTTTTAAGCAAAATTGAAAATGAAAATTATATAAAAATTTCTTATATTTTTAAATATTTTTTCTATTATCTTCTGAAATTTCTTTTGCTATATATTGTATCATTTTCATTATTTATGTCTTTCAAACAAAATGGATATTTTTAAAAATAAACAATTGAATAAAATAAGTTTCTGATGACGATTGTTGTAAAAAAATATCCTATACTGCATAGTGTGATTCATCGGTTAAAACTTTTCTAATGATTTTTAATCATCCTAATTTTCAGCTTTAAAATGCAATATATAATGTTTAAGTAGTTAGTAAATAAGTAAAAGTGTTTTTGAATACATCCAAAGTATTTTCTATTTTTTTGGTTTATTTTCTTAATGTCTTAAAGTAGAAATTCTATCATAAATGCTATTATAGATTTTAAATATTTCAGAGTAAAAATTATTCACATCTTGAAGCTCGTTTTTTCAGACCAGGCTCTTTTGCTATAATAATAGTTTTAATATTTTTTTTTAATAAAAGTATGTTATTTAATGAAATTAGTTTCATTCAAAGTAGAATATTCGCAAAACACATAATATTACAACATAAAAAAATCACTGAATGAATTCAGCTTTTAAAACTCATGATAAGAAAAAATACACAAAAAAGGAAGAATGAAGGAATAAGCTTGCTGAATATTTAAATATTTATAATAATTTTCAGGATATCTTATGCAAATCGCGTGTGTGGTGCGTTGGAAGTAAGTTTCGAGCTTACTTCCATTATAAATAAAATATTATCTTACATAAAGCCCCATCTTCATTATTATTATCAACACCACTACTCATTCTCGTATGCAGACATATTTATGCGTTTTTGTTTAATAGATGAAGATAGAAAATTAGCAGTCGGCGTCATTCTCACGTGCATTTTAAACTACGCAGTTCTAATCGTAAATGATCTTAGAAATTACTGAAAAATGTAAAGCAAAATTAATCATACCAACCTCACTTAAAAGAAAATATTACGTATAAAAAGCTTTGACAATGGTACGGAAACATGTAAGTGTGTGCTGAAAAAAAAATTCAAAAAATAAATTATACAATATGTTCCTGTATAGAATAATAAAATAAGGCGACTAAATAATGTTGCTATGTGTAGATAAACTTTTAGTGATTTATTGCTTACTTATATACTAAAAATTATGCACACAAGATAATAATACATTTTTTGAAAATTATAATTAAAAAGTTTTACAGCAAAGGGAACGAAAAAATTATGTATTGCTGTAAAAATTTGTAAGTTTCAAAATTTTATTTAAAATACACAATTTAAGGGGACATGGTACGATTTAAGTAAAAAATTTTAATTTAGGGATTTTTAAAATTTGTTTGGTTGCCTCCTATGTATGTATACTATGTTAAACAGATTTTGTGCTCAAAATTTCATAAAAAGCTAGCCGTGTAATTTTTTAAGGAAAAAAAAATTGTGAAAAGATTTTAAAATGCTACTCCTCTCCTACAAAAATGTACGTGCATGCATGAAATTTGATTTACAAGTACGTCAAACTATATATAACAAAAGTTGGTATGGGTTTTGCGTTAACGTGATTGGTATTCATACAGTACTTCTTTATATGAATGTTTATTGAAAATTCCTTACAAAATGTATAAATTCTGAGTTCAATTATTTTTAAAAAATAAAATAATGCTTTGATTCAAAAAATGGATACCAACTTTTGTTACATATACTATTAGCAATAGGTAAAAAAAATTCAAAGCTTTAGGAGCAATAGAAAAAAAGCCATAGCATTTTAAATGAAGACAAATAGTTATTTTATCTTTCTGAGATAAGTCAGTTTAAATTTTTTATTTGCCATAGAGATGTGAATAAAAACGAATGTGAAGTCTATCGTAATTCTGCGTTTTTTAAGTGTAGAGCTTTCAAATTTTGTGAGGTTGTAGAAAAGTATATAAAAAATAATTTAGGCCAAAAAAATTAAATTTGATTTTTTAAACGATTTTGGTCAATTGAATCGTACTGTGTCTTCTTAAGAAAAATAATCCTTTATTTAAAATTTTAAAATAATATAATATCTTAATTTAGGAATCTTAAATTAAAAGAATAAATGTAATGAAAGCCTAGAAAACTAGAGAATCTACTTATTTAGAGTTAGCAGAAGCTAAACTGAAGATTCTCGCTTACTTTTTCCATTAGTGTTTTACAACAGCCACAATCTTACTTAATAGCTTCTTTATTAAGAAATGGCTAGAAGCAAAATGTATGACTATATCAAAAATTTATTATAATGTGTTTCAACTAGATCTAATTAAAACGAGGTGCGACACGACACCCAAAGACAAATTGTGAATACAAGCTGTAAATTTAGATTTAAAGCAGTGTATTTTTTTTAATTTTACTTCTAACCAACAAGGATTAAAAGCTGAAGCATTGCATTAAGTAACTTTCAAATGCATTTAAAATTCGAGGTTGTAATATAAAAAAATATAAAAAAATAAAATTAATACTTATAAAATTATTTACAAATTATTTTCAATTTACAAATTTGACAAAAGTACTCAGTCATGCATTAGAAAATGTAAAGTTTTGTAAATTTGAATTTGTTGGTATGATAAATCTCGTAAAATCGCAACTTCATTTGATACTCTCAGCTAACTTCTAAAATTGATAAACAATTAAAAATAGAAATTTCGTCAGTCATATTGAAACGTACTAAAATATTAAGTTTTCAGAAGTAAATAAATGTTTTCTAAAAGTATTTTTATGCTCCTAGAAGTACCATAAATTTTAATACAGTTATAAAGAACTTAAAGTTAAGAAAACTTTTGTAAAATTTAAAGCTAAACCTTCTTGAAGTTGTGTTTAGCTTTAAGTTTAACATGTTGCGCTTTTTGTTCAGAATGACCAATTTTGATTCATTTTTTGACAAATATGTATTTTGATTTCACACAGGCTTTAATTATCTTCCGTGAATCATTCGTCGAGACATGCATTACCTCCATCTGAATTGCTTGAGAGTGTTCAAACTGGATACAATTTTTGGCACTCCTTTGCCTCCAAGTCTGACCACAACTTAATGCCGAGTGTATTTAAATCCCGAAAGTTGGAACCACATTCCTTTTGTTCTGAGAAGTCAAGCACATTCTATTTGAACCAAAGCTGGGTCGTCTTCATCTTATAAGCATGAGCAGAGTCGTTGAAAAGTAAAACTAAACCATTGAACAAGCTTATGTTCAGGGTCTTCATTATCGCTTCTATCACTGTCTTGATTAGCTTTTTACTGGGTTTTCAATAATTTTTTTAAATGAATCTCTCATACTTCGTCTTAGGATTGCGGCAAACCATTACAGAGGCCAGACGAGAAGGCTTTTGCACTTATTTTTCCTCTTTGTAGTCTTTTGGGCATTTCTTGCGGTCACTTTGGTGGTTGAAAGATTTTTCAATGTCAAAAAATCTTTCTTTTCGGAGAACAGAGTTCGTTTGTGGCCTTTATGTGTGTGCTGTCTTAACAGTGCTTTTGATTTAAGGTGGATCTGGCGCTTATTTACTTTGTAAGAAAATGCCCAGGTATTGTCCGATAACTTCTCAGTTTAAGAGCTTCGTTTACTATGCAGCATATTGTTCCTTTTGACGTATTCAGCTGTTTACTATGAATAGACTTCTTTGACAAGGATTTCGATCAATCGTCTACCTGATTGCTTTGACGAGAGCTGATGTTCTCAGCGAGCTTGAACAGCCACATCTAAAGAGATCTGCAATGCTGTTGGTTTCAGACAATTTCTTACAATAAACTATCTTTCTGTAAATGTTTAAGGGCCTTATATAATCTCCAACGGTATATTATTATTTTTTTGATACAGAGAAATAGCAGCTCCACGCTTCTGTATGACATTCATTCGACGGTGAGTGATTTAGAACAAAACGTTTGAAAGACTACAATTTTCTGAAAAACGTTACAGACTATCTCTAATGATGAAATTTAAAATAATCTGCTGTATTTGAGTGACAGCACACGATCTCAATTTTTTGTATCAGTACTTATCGCATGACTAGGTCATAAAGGTGAATGAATGACTTATGTGGCTGTTCTACATAAAAACTCTAGATGCGGGTTGCACTAATATCACAAGCAATATTGTCCATATTAATCTTAAAAGTCGAAATCATTGTAATAAACTCATTGTAATTTAGATAAATTTCAACACACACTCACACAAATTTTAAAAATTAATTTCTTCTATCCGGGAATTAAATATGTGTATAAGCGAAAATATATTTTGTAACATTTAAAGCGATTTTAAAGAACTAAGCTGTTTGCCAATATACTCTTTATATCTGGTGAGATTTTCATTCCCCATAAGTGCAATAAGTTAATCAATGCAATAATTTTAAATAAATATACAATTGTTTAAAACCATTTTAGAACTTTTGTTAAAAGCTTAGTTTGATATGCTATATACAATAAGTAAGCTACTATTCTGCAAACATATAATTTTATGCAACAGAAAGATAATATTTAGAGCAAGATATTAGCTTGATTTGCGGAAGATAATGCAAATCAATTACACTCTAGAGAGTAAGAATTTATTCATGTTGTGTCTTGTAATTTTCTAAATATTTAAAATAAAGATTAATAAGAAAACATTTCTGAAAAGCGTTTGCAGTTTTATATATGTACGAAATATAGCATATGTTTAATTTTTCAAAATAAAATTATAAACAATTATGATTTAGATTTTAAGGAATCATGTTAAATATGTCTAATACAAAACATATTTTACAAATAACTCAACATACAACTTTCTTATTTTCGTAATCTACATCGTACAGGGTTAAATGGATGTTATTCTAAAATGCGATGAAACAATTTAAAGATCCTATTGAAGTATATTAATATATAAAATCTGAGCGTTACCTAAGATTTGCCATTTTCTATTTTAAATGTTTGGAGGTACACTAAGAGCTCTGTGCTTGTAGAACTGTGGCACAATAAGTACAAAATTGCTTATTATAATTGAATCAGATACATAAGAAGGGCATACCTTTGGCAAAATCCTTTCTTTTTTGTGACGATATTTGTTCTTTAAACTATAAGTCAGGATTTTCATATTATGAAGATATCATTATGAGTTATTTTGCTAATTAATCATAGATATGCTATATTGTTGGTACCGGAAATGACCTTAGTTGAGTTAATTAGAGAATATTCTCGAGGTCTGTTGCAATAAGTAAGGGGGAAAAAACTTAGACACCTAGATCATTGTTTTCCTTCAATAGATTCTTGCTGTCATAATGTAAGGAGAAGAATGCTTAAGAATATATACATTATTTAACGGTCCTGATACCTATTCAGAACACTGGAAATCATTAATTTACTTTAAATTTGATATTAAAACTTAGAATCAAATGCTATAATAGGCAACTGTTTTATTTAAAAAAGTATAAGAGCATAAAAATACTCGTATAATAAGCTTTTTGTATCTGTGTGTTATAAAAATAACAAATTTTGATGTATTTTTTGGGAAAACTCAGTTATAGTTGTATTTTTTAAAATAAGTGTAGCATAGTTGGATGAATGAAGAAAATAAGGTTTATTTAAGAAAATTTAAGAAATTAATTTTAATACCCTGTATATAAAACATCTTACAAGCTGATGTTCATTAAATTTTCTAAAGCATGCTTAAGACTGAATTTTAAATCGAAGAATTCGGTTAGATGATGATATTACTGTTAGTTCTGTTGTTAGATAAAATTCAAAATGCATTTAAGATAAACAGGACATTAAGAAAGATATTATGATTCGTTAGTTGAATGCAAGATAAAATTATTTTCTGAAATCTGTAATCATATGCTTAAACATTTCAATTTTTGAAATATTTTTGACTGTTAAATGTTTGAATATTAAGCATATCAAGTGGAGTGTTTAAAGCTGTCTCTTCGCCATATGTATGAGGGCCTAAACTAAACGTGGAGTACATTTTCAGAGACAGAAAATGAACCCAATTTTTTCTTGAAAATTTTCAATTTTGTAGTTCATACATTTGTTAACAATACAGTGTTTTTAAAATTTCAATATATTTTATAAAAATTATAAGTTATCTCTTAACATATAAAAGGAAATCTTATTAAGCATCACGGTATTGCAAAATAAATATGAAACAATTTTTATACCAGAAAATATATGATAATTCGATTAAAAATGAGTAGTATGATAAAATAAGAGGTTCTCTGTAGAATAGTAAAGATAGAATATAATACCGATGTTGGAGTACTTTTATATCTGAAAAAATAATTTGATTTCGGGTTCTATACTTTAACATTAAATGAAGACAACTTTAATGTACTTATTCTATGCTTAGCTTATTTTTAAAAAAATCCCTTCTTTTCTTCAAGTAATTTAGCTTAATAGGAAACAATTATGTCCCAAATTTCAAGAATTTTTTTTTCCCAAAAATTTAACGTAATTGAATGCTGACTTTTTAATTTACTCGTTTATTTTTGGATGAAATCCTCTTACTTAGTGACTTTTTACAGCACGTTTACTTAAAAAAAACATATTTAACATAAATATTCAACTTTACATTTTGATTAAAATGAAATAATTTTGTATATAATTATAAAAATCCAGTCACATAAAAAATATATTATTTCAAGAATAAAAAAAAATGCTTTAGCTCCCGAAGACTTAATCTTTGACGTAAGCATAATTAAATTTTATGAATATTAAGCGTCGAAAAAATGTCAACCATCAATTTTTTCTTATCTTAATTTTTAGTAAGATAAAAAAATGTAAATATAAATGTAAAATTGATTTTTTTTTCTTCATTTTTACCGTGTTGATAAATGTGAAAATTTTTTTATCTTCATAAATTTTACTTTACTTGCTTTGAACAAATAATAAATTACTTGGATTTGCATAAATTCTCTTGACATGCTACGTAAGGTGAAAACTGCAGTTTTAAATACTTTGACAGGAGGTTTACATTACGACAGCAAAATATGTAAAGTAAATGTATCAAAACTTCTAAAGTAAAAGTTCAGTAATTTTTTGCTAGATATATATACATAATTGCCCTGTTTGAATTAAAATTATTCTTGTTTCTTTAAAGGCTATTGATAAAGAGCATTATAAAAATAACTTCACAATTTTGTATCTTAGTGACAAGGATGCAATTTGCATTAAAATATCAATTTTCTGAAATTCGCATTTTTCTATTTGATGAGTTTTAAGCTTTGGTTATTTAATGCTTATGAGCTTTCAATATTCCAATTGATTTTTAGAGAATCAAGATACTAACCTCAAGAATTAGTATCTTAAAATAATATTTTTCATTGAATAATACGCTACTTGTTATTGAAGATCCAAAACATTAAAACTTAGTTTTAATGTATATTAGTACTTAGTCTAATATTAGTATTGAGTCTTCGTATTAGTTCTTTTACAATATACTTTCTTCTATGAAAATTAAGCTTAAATTTTTTAACCAAAATTAATATATATCAAAATTTAATTTAGTTTACTTTAAAAACATCTTTGGGTTCATTTTAGGAACAATAATATCGTATGAATATGAGAAAATAATTAAAAGATACATTTTCGTTTCTTGATATTTCTTAAGGTATCCGACTACGTTCAGAGCCGTGATTTTGCAAAAGCGCATAAATGGATAATTTCCATGATATTTAGTGTCACTTAGATTCGAATACATGTATTAAATTGTTTTAAGGACATTTTGACAAAAAAAAATTTTTAAATACAATATTTCGGTAAAAAATTAACTTAGAATAACTTTTTTCCAAAATGTTCTGCTTTTGTGAAAAATGCTTCGATTATAATAATATTTTGTCTATATATAGCTCAGACCTCTGTACAGAGGCTGAACTGTGATTTGTAAAAAATTCACATTATTTTCAGATTTACAACAAATTGAAATAATTATCGACGTTTTTTTCGCAAAACTTCTTCCCTCTATTGTCGTAAAACATGGATAAACCCACTTCTAAGTTATATATTTAAAAAATTCTAGTTGTGCCACTGTATGGAGATCTGAGCTATATACAGGCAAAATATTGTTATAATAGAGGCATTTTTATCAAAAGGAGACTATTTTGAAAATGGGTCATTCTATGTTTATTTTTGTCAAAATATTGTACTTAAATAATTTTTTATTGTAATAATATTCATAAAACAATTTTATATACATTTTCTAATCTAAGTGACACTAAATATCATAAATATTATTCATTTATACGCTTTTGTAAAATCACGGTTCTGAAGGTAGTCGGATACTTACCTCAAAGTATGTCTTTACTTGTAAAGAATATTTTATCTAAATAAAATGTTATATCGAACCGACATATGATTCCTATTGAAGGCTAAGAGAAAAACTTTAATTATTTACATGAGCAATCAACATAACTATTGATGTATTTAGGGGCAAACAAATTTAGGCCTGGTATTTTGAATGTAATTAGTTTTAAAGAAAACGAATCAAAAAAACATTTAAAAAAATTACTTTTAAAGTAACATATTACTCTTTAGAAAAACTATTGATCCTAGAATTATTTTGAGTATATTTTAGTTGTGTTGATTCATTCTTAATTTGTATAGTCAGCGAATCATCACACTCTAATAGAGATTTATTCATCTTTTTAAGTTCACTTATGTTTTGTAAATAACTTAGAAACATTTCAAACTTAAAATATAGCCTAAATTATTTGTGTAAAATCAATGGCAGAATATTTTCAACAAAAAGTGGGATTAAATAAGATTTTATCATTTTTCTATGAAAGGAAAAGTAATTACATTTTATACAATGTGACATTCTTACATATGTTGATGCAATCCAAAACAAAATCACCATTATTATTTAATTTGTCAACGTCTTAGGATTTGTATTCCATGACACATCTTAGACTTAAGAATATGTCACGTAAACTAACTAAAAGAACAATAGAATTTTTTTCTCAAAACACGACTGTTCTGTTTGTGTCATGTACTCTAGCTTTCGAATAGTAAAGTAATGGAAAAAATCCTTATGAGAAAAAAAAAGTTAATTATTGTTATAAAACCTTCTCATTTCCTGTATTGTTTACATTTAATTTTTTCTCACTTTGTCTGTCTCTCTCACTCTGTCTGTCTCTCTCTCTCACTCTGTCTGTCTCTCTCTCTCTCTCAATCTGTCTGTCTGTCTCTCTCTCTCTGTACAATCGAAGTTTGATTCATATTGTGAAATAAACAATGATACTGAACAATGCATGAAAAAATAATTTAAATTAAAGTTTGCACATTATTGCAGATTCGGCTAACTAAAGTGTTATTAGGAAAAATAAGTACTTTAAGGTAAACAATGCATTGTCATATTTTTCTTAGAACAAAAATCCATGTTGTTCTCAAAATATTAATATTTATAAAATATTAATTATTTATTCAAGTAATAAGAATCTCTAAAGTGTGTTTAGATTAATGTATGTTTCGAATGTATGATTATATTATATCCTAAATATATATGTGTTTCAACTTAATTTTTAAGAAAGCCAAATGTGAAACAAAAGCAAACATTGATAGGAAAATAATGAAAATACCAAGTTTCAAATAAAAAAGCATTAAAATATATGTAAGAAAAGTCTACAAATAATTTTCATAACTCCCTTTTTAATGCTTCCGTGTTAACGTTCAATGAAACATGAAAGACAATGTAGGATATTTCATTTGCACTTCATAGATTTAAAAAAAGAAAATTTTAACTATTACCATTTTTTAACCATTTTCTCATAGAACATTTCATGGGAATATGTTCCTTCAGTTGAACATTGGTAAATATTTCATTTTCGAAATGTGATTGAATCTTTTAAATTCAGTATTATTTCTTTTTATCCAACGGATTCAAATATTCCATTCAATTTTTCTTTCATATATACATCTGAAAGAATTCTCATCACAGAAGAGTATTCATGAATACCTGAATACTCCATAGCCCTTTTCATACAAAATATGCTATGAATTATTCTTTTCAAATGCATTGAGATGATTTCAAATACTTTTAAAATACTTTCTCTACGGAATAAGATCTGTTATATACCAAATACATAACGTTTGATACAATACTACATCTTCGAACAAATATTTTCAGAAAAAAAATCTAATTTTTTTCCCCTTTTTTTTTTTTTATTTTTTATTGTGCATTACAAATGGAACATGTAATTTAAAATATTTTCCTAGAAATTAAATATAAAGACAAATTTAAGAGCATTGTTTAAAACTTTAATATAATTTCTCCTAAAAAATATATTTTTTTTTAGTTTTATATATCGCAATAACATAAATATTCTTTAAATTATTGATTATTACTATTTTTAAAATGATACATTTATTTCCTAGTCTTGGACTCTCATAAAAGTAAGAAATTATTTTCTTGTTTAGATTAATAAGTTAATTTACTGATTTCTAAGAAATTTCCAGACATATATTTTTTTTTTCTATATTTCTCAATGTATTTCAAGTATTGGTATTGTGTTTTTGCATTTTATTAGTTGGTTAAACTTTTTAAATAAGTATATGATGGAATACTGGTGTCTTTTCATATTTATTTTATTTATTTCTATGTGTAATTATATTTACAAAAAGATGGGCGAGTTAGAATCAAAAAGTTATTCTGTCTGCTCCTATGTGAAATAAAGGAAATAACATCGCATAACCGAATTCTTTGTACAAAAGTACATACGGTAAATTACATATTTGCTTTTTGCACACACATATATATCTATGGAATTTTAATGCATAAAAATAATTCTTTATTATTACTGCTTACTCAGATTTTACACATTGCAAAATTTTAATGCAAATAGATTTTGATTTAACCAGAATTTTTTATTTATTTTTTTATTTTTGCTATAATTGAAATAACATCTTCCCATTATTTGAATAAGTATTCCTGGTTAAATTGCTTTTAAATGTTTGCATATCCTCTAGTTTAAATTTTAGTAATGTTATTTTTCATAAAATGAGGAATTTTGCAAGTGGTGCATTTTAAATAATCTTCCAAATTTTTCAAAGGATCTTAAAATAAAAAAAAAATTGAAAATATAAAAATTATCCAAAAAGGAAAACGTGGTTTTTGAAATAAATCCAAACACGGGATATTATTTTATTCATTGCATTGGTATTTCACAAGGTTTTGATAATTCATAGTTATTACCTAAAATATAATCAAGGAAACAACAACACAAATCTATTTCAAACGAAGGAAGACTTTCGATTGATATTAAAATTGAAATATAGAATGTAATAATAATAGAATATGATCTCTAATTTTATTCTCGTGAAATATTTTGAACTTAAATATCAATAAACATTTTGAAATACTTTAAACTTAAATATCAATAAACCTTTTGAAATACTTTAAACTTAAATATCAATAAACATTTTGAAATATCTTAATCTGAATACTTGTAATTATTTTCTATTATTTAAATCTTTACAAATTTTAGCGTATACATATATCATCATGTTGAAAATTGGACTAATTAAGGGTGATTTCTTACTTGTACGTAATACATAGAACGTATTACTACTTCACAGAATAGTACATTATTTTAATTCTCTAGAATCTCCTTCAGCTAGTTTGATTACTGTTGTAAATCTATATTATTCATCATTATTTTTCTAAATCTTCTAAATATTTCTTTAAAAAAAAAGTCCATCGGTAATTCAAGGTGCGTTTCTAAAAATCAACAAAACAACCCTTAAATAAAAATAAAATAAATAAAAAACTTGAAATAAATATTTAGTTTAATAAATGGACTTAAGATTAGTTTATCTTAAGATCCTTGTCTGAGTCATAGGAAATTTATCACATTTCGTTTTCCAGCATTTTTTCTTTCCGATTAAAAATGTCAAGAATGTCTCGAAACATTAATCCAATAATACATATAAGTCATCACTGGGACATTCGTTAAACGAAAACTCATCAACCAAAAGTCTTCCCCGCAGCTTTTTCTTAATTTCCAAGTACACCTTCGCGTACGAAGCATGCTAAATACCTAAGTGGGATTAATGCATTGTCACATAAAAAAAAGGGAAACATTTATTCAATTGGAGTGGTCCATGGTGTTCATTTGTTACCAAAGTCCTCCGGGGCAATAGCGAGAGTACTTTTAACGTTTCCTTCCCACCAATCGATTCGTAAGCAATCTCGCCATCATTATTTCGTATCGTCGCTCGCATTAATTAAAACATCGAATTCGCTTCACTCTTCTCGAAATTCAAACTAAGTTTTCTGAAGGGGGTTTCCTCCGGCGACAAAATGAGCCGGATCCCCCACTCCATTAAACATCAATTAGAAACAGTTGTTCAGGCGTAGTGTCGTAGGACGAGTGGTCGCAGGACCGCTGTTTACTCAGATGGAAGTTTAATTCTAGGAATCTTTTCACTGAAGGCCTTCAGGCTATCCAGAGACGGAGTTGCATTTAGGAAATAATATCGATACAGTTCGGGAATATATATAGAAAAAAAGTGGTTTTCGAGAAGGAGTCATGTGTGATGGATTGAAGTATCGATTTGCGATGGGAGTGTATTTTTATACCACGAAAAAGAAAGTTGAATTTCGAAATGGAACGTTTATGTTGGTTTTTCGGCGCTATAAGAAAATATGCAAATCGTAGTAAATTACTTTCTTTTTCAGAATGATTCTATTGTTGCTTGAAGAGCAATCTATAGATATCTTCGATTTGTATAAGATGGGATATAGATAATTAATAAACACTGTTTGCATATACATTTCCTCTATGAAAAGGATATACATTTATTTCAATTATGTTTCAGATAAATGTAAAGCATGAGATTATTAAATGAAAGTTTAACACACACACGCATAGCAAAATTTATGGATTACACGTTCTGGATTCATGTTATTTGTAAAAAAAAATATTTATTATAAAAAGAAAAGAGAAATTTCCTTGTGAAAGGGAGAGAAATAATATTAACTAAATATTAAGTTCTTTTAAAACATGTAATTTGTACGAAAAATTCTTTGAAAATAAATATGATCAGGAAAATACGTATGTGCCTTAATTGCTATATATAAATAATAAGCTTAAGATATTTATATAATACTTTTATTCTTACTTAAATGCCAAGCATTTATTTTGTAGCCATTATAAATGACATTTAAGTCATCTAGATGTGTGGGATTACATTGTGTCCTTAAACGTTATTTATTAAAAATAGGAAATGTATCAAAGTATTAAAATAATATTAGAAAATTGCTCTATTTGTAAATTCATGTTATGCATATATGCATGGTTCGAAAGTGGTTTATAAAACCTACATGCATATTCGGAAGTCACTAAAAACGTAAAAAGAAAGAACTCTTTATGAAATATGTGGGTGTTAGATATTTGAGACAGTAGTAAAATTGATGATTACTTTTTTCTAAATAAAAGTTATCATTCTGAGTAGTGATAATTATTTTCACAAATAGCAATTAAAAATTACGTTTTTTCTGAACTTTAAATTAAAACTTGAACAAGAAAAAACATTTCAGGTTTAATTTCCAAAGATTATTTATAATTATCTTTCTGCTTTTGTATAGAATAGATAAATAATTTTAAATTAAAAAAAATGTTTAACATAAAAGAGAAACAGTGTTATTACGTAAGCAATAATAGATTAATCCCTTGATTCTAGTTGCTTTGTTTAACCAAGTAAGATAGTAAACAGCAAAACAAATCCATTAATAAAAATTCAATAGAAATAAAATATTTTTAAAAAATGTAAGGAAATTAACGTTATTTCCTTTTGAAATAATAAATAATTTACCGGTATTGTACTGGTATAATTTTTTAAAAAATTGTCCTTTACTTTGGTAAAATACTTTCTTTGAGTCTCACGTATTCAAAACTCAGGTATGACTTTTCAACAGATATTCTCAATCATTGGGATGATAGTTTTGTTAATTCCACGTAGATGATTTACAGAAGCATTATAGAGATCTATTTTCTAGTTATCATTTTTCAATACATAATTTTTTTGTAAAGTTTAATTTTTCTTTAAAAAAGAATCTACTATGACAATAAGAATACATGTGCAAGTTTATATGCATGAAATCTTTTGATTGAAATTTGTTTTGATACAACTTGTGATTTCAGAAACACTTAAATGAAGTTGTAGACTTAAATTTTCCGAATAAAAACAATTTATTAACTTAAATATAAGTATCGAATATTTGCTTATCGATTTAACTGTAGTAAAACTAAAAAAAAAAGAAAGAAAGAAAAGGTTATAATTTTACAAATTTTGCTACATTGTAATTTATTTAAAATTACACACACAGGAAGTTATAATAAATTACTTAAGTATAATACAGCTAGATGATATTATATCCTTTGGAAAAAACATCGTCAATCAACGAAGGATAAATATTTTAAGATAATCTGAATGTGCTATAGGCAGTAAAATAAATATTAACAAATAAGACGTTGCTAAGCAACGCAATAAACTCCAGATTGGATGTTGCTAAGCTACCACTTGAGGCAAAACTTCTGACTCCATAAACTCTAACGAGCACTCGTTGGTGATTCTGAGCTATTTTTGAGAGCTTTAAAATTAATTTTTTTATTAGCTAGATGTTTTGAACCTGCATAAATTCTCAAGATTTTTTTTACTTGATAATGAAAACAAAAGAGATATTTTATCAGATTATGTCAATCTCAATGATTGTTTTTTGATTTATTAGTTATATGTTGATATAATCCCTTAAATACTCCCTGAAAGATAATGTGTTATTAATTTAAAATATAATAAAGTGTTTAATTAAAATATCAAAACTGTTTAATCATATTTACATAGATTAAAGAAAAACATGATATTTTAAATTACCTTCCTTAAAATTGTAATGAATAGTAATATATAAGAAGTAGCTTTTGAGAACTTAGTGTAAATTATGTTTAATTTTTACATATTTTTGTCTTTAAATCAGCGTTTCTCAAACTGTGGGGCGCCAGCATATCGAAAAGTTGAAAATAAAACATTATTTAAAAATATTGTTTATTTACTAAAAGGAAGCAAAACAAAATACATTCTGACATAATAAAAAAATAAAATACACATTTACACTGATGTAGTATGTTTCTAAATGTATCAGTCTGCACAATGTATTTGATAACTAATTTAACAATATCCAGTTAAGTACAAGTTTAACAATTAACAGTAACCCCATGGGCTTGTCATATATAAAATTATATAAAAAATTTAATAATTATCTTGATGGTACGGTTTATAAATAAATTCATATTGTAGATTTACGTCAAAATATATTGTTATTGAATTCAATACATTGTTATGGTTTGGATGGGGTAGGAGGCGCGAAGAAAATTATGACTGAGAATTGGTTTGCCAGTATAGAAAGTCTCAGAAGCACTGCTTTAAATTAAATCTAAATCCTTTTAGAATTGTATTTGGTGTCAAATTGAGAGATTTTGAAGCATACAAATATATTTACTTTTTTTTAAAAAAGAAATCTCATATATGGGAATAAGATTTATATAATTTAATCAGCATATTAAATATATTTCATAAAGTACATAATAAAAAATAGTTTACTAAATTTATTCTAATTAGCTAATTATTTAAGATTTATTTATGTGATAAATATATTTTAAGCCCCAAAATAGTAAAAAAAATTAAATTAGTATTTTTATATATTTGAAATAAGACTAAAATATACATATATATGTATATATATTAATTAAACTGGGCAAAAATAATGTATTCCATTATGTGCAATTTCAAACTCATTACTTAAAAACAAGAAATATTAGCATGGAGAAATAAGTTTACGGGGAATTTACTCAAAAACGTTATCAAAAAATTTAATGGAAGTCTGTATTCTATGTAAATAACTATAAAAAGGAAGCAAGTAACATACAAATTGTCATTGTGTATAAGAAAGTAAAATATTTAAGAAATGAAAATAAAAATATATTGGACTTAAGTATTTATATATTATTTTCTATGACTACAGCAGAAAAGAAAACCAGCTCATTTTAGCTTAAATTGCTGCCAAATTCTTAAAAACTAAATCCCTTGCCAAAAGTGGAGAGTACAAATAAGGACAAACAAATACATTAACAAACAGAATGCGTTGATTTGACTTCCATAACTCTGACGTAACAATTTATATCTTAACCCAAAATAGAGGTTAAATATCCATTATGCAGGAATGGTCTTTAAATAAAAATACTCTTTTTCTTGTTTTTGGTTAAGTCCACAATCCCATTCATTGTTTCCCATAAAAGAAGAAACGAAGATACAATCTGCGGCGCAGTTTAATAATACCCCCAAAATAAATGACCCTAGCTTTCAATACTTCTTTGAAAAGGGCCTGCTCTAAATCGCAAGTAAATAATGTAAATATGCGTAATTCAATTTGTTCCTGGCTTCTTGACGTCATCCGATAATTCAACCATAAAGGGAAATGAAATAAGTCTTATTCTTTCCCTCTCGATTTTGTTGACATTATTTGTCAACAAAAACATTCCCCTTTTCCCATTACTAAAACTCTTCTCTCCTTTTACATTCTGTTCCAAGTGGGTCATGCGGTATCGAGGATATTTGGGTCACATGGGTGGCAGTGATAAGGAACCCCTAGACATTTATCTTCTTAATAGCTTTATATCTCCCTTATCCCTACAGCGTCAGAGTTGGAATTTAAGCTTGAACTTTTTGAGAGTAATCATGTTGCCAACGGGTACTTGACTCGTGAATACAAAGATGACTTAATCTTTTTTTCTTTCTTTAGAAGACGAGAAGATTTCGTTTGATGAAGTATTTCCGGCTACTGCTGCTGACCTTCATTAAATAAAAATGAAATATCTCAGAACTTCTAATTGAATTGTAGTATTCGAATTTAATAAGTTTATATTTAACAATAAAACTCATAACAAAAAGAGAAATAATTGATTTAGCTTTTCGTGAGGTATAGATGTTCGTTTACATAATATTCCGGGCATTTGTTCAATCTTGAAATTCGAATATTTTTTTTTAATTTGAATAATATTCTTTCTTCACCACTATATTGTTTTTTTTTAACTTCCGCTAAATTTCTGAAGACGTGATAAAATTCATTCCTTTATTAATGTTTGATTTTCTAATAAATTTGAAAATAAAATCTTTAGACATATAATTCCATAATTGGAATTTTATGTTAGTTTTTTCTAGAAAGATCATAGTGCCAAGCTAACTTTTGATTAATTTTTGCAAATATGACGTTCTGAGAGGTAAAAATTACGTATGAAACAGAATTTGAATTGTACTTAAATATTCCTGATGATTCTAATCAGATTATATTATAAAATAGATTAATGAAATGACAGACAATTCATTAAAATAATAAGAAATATTTCCTTAACTTTCTATTAGATAAAGTGTTGAAAGTTTTCGTAACAGCATCTAAATAAGACATAGTGATCTGAAATCGTAATCACTTTTATATTTAAGATAAGATATGCATTACTTAATTTATCTCATATTATTATTCCATTTCTAATTAATGAATATCTGCAATTCTGATAAAAAAACCTCCTCGTATATATATATATATATATATATATCTTAAAAGCTATACATTTAATAATAAAATTAAAACTTCATAATATATAAATTTAAATTTCCTCTTAAGAGAGTAATAACGTTACCGAGGAGCACTTAATTTTAAAATTATTGATCTTCTTTTAATTTCTTTTTTTGAGATATATACATATTTTGGCTGATATGTATTTTTTTATTAGCAGTTAAAGAAAATTGTGAAACTTCTGACTTCATTACATTATAGAAAAATGTGCAAACCTTATGCAGACATAGATACTGAAAAAGTATTCATTACAGCTTTTGTTAGATAATGAAAATTTTGGGATGGTTATTAAGTCTGGTTTCCCTATCCACTGCGCAACAGAAACATTTTTAATTCGAAACAATTTTTTCCAAGAGGGAAACAGTAATTTACATATAAATTTGATGATGCAATTGAAGGAGTAAATTCAACACATGAAAAATAATTTAATTCTTGAAAGCGAGACACTTAAATCAATTTTTGAGCTAAAATGTTATTATTCATGCAGAATTGCGTAAAAAAAATCATAAAATAAATGAGAAGGAAAAAATAAAAATTTCTCATTCTGTAATTATTTTGTCACTTGTAAGTATTCATAAACAAATACGTTAAATTATTTTAAGAATGTTTAGTTGAATAAAATTGTAAAACAAATTAATACATTTAATTTTTTCATGGTATTAATAAGAAAAAATTCTATTAACATGGTTCATATTCTGGTGTAAAGTTATTAATCACACATTTTATAAGTTTAATACTTCAGAAAATTAATACTTAAATTCATAAATAAAATTTTGTTAAATTAAAGAAATATATATGTATCCTTTATTCCGTTTCGAGTTATGAGAATCAAAAATAGCCTTCATAGTTTCATGAGTAGCTGCTCATTGATATAAGTAACAAAATATAGCAATTTAATTAGAATATTCATTAAATTTTTAAATGGAGATATTTTCAAATTTCATTTATTTTAAGCATTTTTAGGCACCAGAGACATTTTTTTCTAAAAATTATATTATTAAATTTTTTAAAAACTCAACAATTTTAATTCTAACTGATTCTGAAACATCTAATATGATTTAAATAGAAATTTCAAAACACATATATTCAGAGTTAACTATTTTTATCAAATTTAACAGATAATGCGTGATTTTTATGAAGTTATGAACAAAAATTTTACACGTAAATTGAAATGGACACGTATTTTTTATTTAAAATTTAACACGTACGTGATAAATATTTTACATTCATCAGTATAATACTTGAATCTCAAAACTGCGGATTCATTCATAAAACATTTTGTGCACATTATTTGACATTATTAATGGAGAAACATATTTAAAATTGAGATAATTCATATATATATAAATACATATATTATTCTCAAAAAACTCCTTTCGGTAACTGAAAAAACTAATTGAGCTTAATTCTTTAGATAAATAATTATTTACCAACTATATAAAA